>CAEGAF010174074.1:0-37625 GCA_903067075.1 Micropoecilia bifurca | reverse complement strand
GCCGGGGCCGGGAATCGAACCCAGAGCCTTCTTGTTGCAAGGCAACAGCTCTACCAACTGCGCCACTGTGCAGCCCCTATCGAAGATCATTTTCTTTTCATATTCAAGAATACATATTTCCCTGGGGCATCTGATGCAACTCAATGGCCATTTCTGTTAGCAAATCTTAAAACGCTGAAAGAAAATATAATCATTCAAGTAAGACGTAAGTGTATTGAGCTTCCTGGGTCAGAAAATTGCAAATCTTTTAAACAAGCTTATTGTGCAACTGTGCACAATGAAGAGAAAAAGTTGGGAATTTAATGGAAAATCTCCACACCTTACTATGGAAAAGTTGCAGCAATGAGTTCACCAAATTATGGGGAAAAAGTTTATTTAAAGTGTACAATTGTTTTGAGAAATATGACCAACATATCTGCCAAATTTAGGAGTATGAGGGAGAATTACAAGTACCACAAAGTTGAACAAAGACCTATTTTCCATGCTTTACTTTTCGCCACATAAGCTACAAACAGCTCAGTCTATATCGGATGGACGAGTTAACTAAAAACTTTAAAAATTGACGTCCCCTTCAGCTTCCACATTCTTTAATTAGGATTTATAGAGTTCATGTCAAATGAACTCAGTGCTCATTTTTTAGTGAGTGGAGAAATGTCAGCACACTGAGGTCATTAACAATCAATGCTCAGAGGTGTCAAGAAAAAGGAGCAGGCAGTGCTAAAAGTGCCGGGTGCCTTCATTTACTCGAGATGCCTATGACAAAAAAATGCTAAGCTCTGTAAGGAAAAGAAAAATTGCAATATGAAGACCAAATGTATTTATTACAAATTGTGATAGATAAGAGATTACGGCATATTCACACAGAAACACGCATGAAAACACACTAGATCAAATGGTTATATTAAAAGATGAACAAATCTCAAGATAAAACAAAGAAATAAACAAGCTCTTAAAAACTGAGCAAAAAGTTGTCATCCCATACATTATTCTTAATGAAAGAAGCAGATATGATAAGCCCGACATAAATAAGCATAGCAGAAAAGGGAGCAAATAAATATCTCATCTATCTGACAACATAGCGGCTGATCCCTTTGAAAGGGGAAACAAACACCATCGATTTGGACGTCCGTCTGTCTCCTGTCGTGCTCGATGGGGGATCCCGCTACATCTTCTGTTCTCTCACCTCAATTTCATTATTCAGTCTACACTCATCTCTGTTTTATCTTGATAAGATATATGAAAGGTAAAAATCAAACAACACTGTGTGTTTGATAAGCTTTGCCATCGCATGAAGCAACAGCAAAAAGAGCTGTTTAAAGCGGCACAAAATAAGACTCCCTCAAGAGATCGATTTATAGTGTTTTAATGTTTTGCATTTTCAGTTAACGACAACCAAAATAAAAAGGGAACATTGGTGAAGTTAAAGTTAATATTATAGCCTACAAACTACAAATATCTGACACCCTGTGGATTAAATTGATTGCACATTTCCAATTTCAACAGAGCTTCGTCAACAAAGCTGGTGAAAAACGGTAATAAACATTGATTTATGAACAGTGACTTGAGACCAGATTAGGAAGCAGAATGCTGAGTGGCCTTCATATTGGCTCATAATGTAGGAAAGAGCTTGTTTAAAGACTTTGCCTGTTAGGGAATATCAATGACATTAGATCCATTCCTTCACATTGTTGTGAGGGAAGAATGAGCTCACAAAAAGATGTAAAATAGACTTCCTAAAAGATAATAAAAAAACAAGAAGAAGCTAATTTTGGATTAATATTTCGTGTTCTATCTCTATAAATTGCAGGGTAAAAAGTAACCCTTAAATGCACTAAACAAACAAAAAGTGAAGGGAGCAGCTAAACCACCTCAATAGGCTTGGTGTACAGTCAAGCTATCAAGATCTAACTGTGAGTTACGCCCCAACTTCTGCTTGAGAACCATACAAAGCTGATAGATCAGCTCGCAAGGGCAGAACATATGAAAGCCATTTATTTCAAGCAGTGTCTGCGCACGCTCCGAGGCATGGATGTGCACAATCCACACACAGGCATCTCTTTACCCAACCCACTGGCGGCAATACAAAATGGCCAATCTAATCATTAGGAGGGAAAGAGAAAAGATGGCAGAGAGAAAAGCTGTGTCGCAGTCACTGAGGTGTCAGGATAACATGATTAAAACTGATTCATGTGGTCAAAGCATTACGCTCCTCACTCACTCAACAGTTTATGTTGGCTGGTATACAAAGCCTTGTAAAAAGTATTCATACCTCTTCCTCTACAGTGTTTCACACCACAATCTTGTTTTACTTTATTGGCGTTTTTATGTGAATCAACACAAATTAGCCCATAATTGGATTTTTTGAAACAAATAAAAGGTTGCATATATGCTTTAGCTCCTTTTACTTTGACAGGCCTAAAAAGACATATTTTCAGAAGTCATATAATTATTAAATAGAGTCCAATGTTTATAATCTAATCTCAGAATAAATACAAATGGCCTATGAAAATCTTCAATGTTTAATTATAGAACATTAGTGACCAAACAGCTTCATGAACATGCATTGGTCAAATGCATCATTGGCATGTTAAAAGAGTATGAAGTGAATAGATTAAGTCACAAATGCACCAGAGATTTGTGGCAAGGTCAGAGAAGCAGCAGAGCCTCGTAGCAACGGTGAAAATATTTGTGATCAGGAAAACCGTTATTTGTGCACTCCATTAACTTGGCCACTATGGGAAAATGGCAACAAAAAAAAACGGTATAATTGTTGAAAAAAGACACAAAAAGAATCTGTTTGCAGTTTACCATAAGTTATGTAGAGGACAGCAAATATATGTGAAAGAATGTGTTCTGGCTGGATGAGGAAAAAAATATTTTTCTTTTTCTTACATAAAAACAGATTTTTGCAGCAGGAAGAAAAAAACTTCATACGGTAACCTTCAATAAAACATCCTCATTTGGAAACCATGTGGAGATACTTTTCCACATGGTAATTTTTGTAAATTTTTTTTAGTAATTTTTGTTGGGAAGATGGGTGAAGCTAAATACAGGAATGTGTTTTTTTTGTTAGATTTTTTTTGTTTAAATGACATGAATGTTAGAGGAGGCAATAAAATGTGACACTAAGTCTGTTTTCATACTAGCAGAACCATGACCCGAAACATGCAGTCAAAGCTACAATGGGGGAGTTCAGATCAGTGTGTCTTTGTTAGTAGAATAGAAAAGTCACAGCCCTGCCAACTAAAAAAATAGCAACCAAACCTTGATAGAAATTCATCATCCATTCAGCCTGATTGTTGTAGCAAAAAACATCCTTAGCAGTACATTAAACCTTCTATTTTCTCGTTTGTTGGAATGTATAGATTCAACACATCAACTTTTAAGTTAGAGATTACCTTTATATTGTTGCCTTATAGTTCACTATAATTATTAACTATAATCTGAAAGAGTAAAATTGAAATGATGACATTCAAACTTCAACTAATATGAAGCAAAATACAATTAAGGAAGTATGGTTAAAGAATTTTGAATCAAGGGCAAGACAAACACAAAAAACCCTCTCTTTAATAAAAAAAAAAATCATAATTAAAAAAATAAGTAAAACATTGATATTCCAAATCATCTTCAGAAAATATTGCAACTTTAAGTTCATCCACTATCCCAACCCTCCCCCCACATGCACCCTTCAATTCTTCATCCCTCCTCTCCCTCTCTTCCGTTCTCTCTCTGGGCTTGGGGACAGCAGAGTGACTTTGATGTCATGCAGCTTTTGGAGGAGAGAAAGTCACTCCGGCTAATTAGTTGTCCTTATCCAGACAGCAGCAGCCGCCACCAGCTCGCTGGCTCAGAGGGAGAAACAGAGCAGGCAACAACAGCAACTACCAACTGCTGCATGCCAAAGATACCCCCACTCCCTATGCCAGTTGTTAGTGCTGAAAGCTTGTAATGATTTAACTCAGCCCTGGACAACGCTGAGCCTTAATAAAGTTTTCCCTTTCTCTAGAAAGATAGGTTGTGTTGTATAAGACATGGTAAAGCTAATATTATGCTGCAGTAAATGTTTCGTTCTCATCCATCTTCTCCCCTATATCAGTGTCTTGAGCAGGTATGTCTAACACCCATCATCAACAGAATTAGGCTTTCTCAAAGTTTAAAAAAAACACACAATATTCTCTTCTCACAATATTTCCGCCTTACAGTTTTAATTGAATCTGCCGGAGCACAATTTAACCTAGGGAGCCCTCAAACATTTTCTAGAAGGTACCATTGCATTTTGTGAGCTGAAATGATGACTATTATTTTCCAAATGTCATGACTTCACTGTCTGATTTCCATTAATTTACACTGGGGTAGATTCTCAGTCAACTTGGACATAATCCTAAACACATAACTAGAATGTCACTGGATTCGTTTCTTGAATTAATGTAATTAGTAGGTTGGACCAACTTTTACTAGAGTAAAGGCCAACACCATATGCAAATAATGGTGACCAAAATGTTAAAGGTTTTAGGAATTGCAATGATATATGAGAAAGAGATGAAAAAGTACAATGTGGATTTATTATGACTGACATTTTGTATTATAAGTGTATTTTAAGTTGATCAGAGGGAAGCATACTTTCAAATAGAAATTCTTGTCTTCCGGTTTCTATAGGCCCAACTCTTTGAGCCACTTTTCAAAATAAGAAACAAAATATTGCTAATTAGAACATAGTGACTAAGCTAGACAGAAATTGATCTAAATGCTGTGACAGTCTGCATGCTCTTTAATTATTTTGACACCATAATTTCTTTTCTTCTAGGGTTTTCTGTCATTTTCACTTCCTGCTGCTATCCATCTCTATGCATTGAATTTTAAAAGAGAAGAAGGTGACCCCTGTACTTGCATCCCATTATCTTGAGTTGCTAAGGTTCTGCTCAACTTGAGCAAAATTCAAATATTTCTTCCTTTTCTGTCTGACCAAAAAGTCTCTTCGATGTCAATTTTATCATTTCTACCCATCTGTGAGGGTCCTTGGACCCCTTTATAGTTTCTTTTATTATGAAGCCCATGTCAGACAGTGAACAAGAAATACCATTGTGTCATGACAAACATTCATTTGATAAGATGCCATTTCAATATTGTCAAGCCAAAATGAAATTAAGAAAATGATATGTGCATCACAAGATTTTAATAATTTTTGACCACAGGATGCAAAAAATAAGACTCTTAAGACTCTTAACTGGACAGTTCAGATTTGTGTTAAAAACTATATTTCTTAGCCCATTTGAGCAAATTATATGTGAAACATATACTTTAAAGGTCAACTTAATGAAAGCGTCAATCTGCCAAAAACATAAGTGCACAGTACCTACTTCACTGATTTTTTTTATTTCTCACACTAAAAGTGAAAACTCTTAACACAAATACATATTTCTACCAACATCACAAAGTACAATCAATTTGAAACCACAAAAAAAAATCTTCAAGACAAGCCAATAAAGATGTGTATAAACAACTTACTGTGAGTTAAAGTGACGCCACAAAGATTCACTTTTCATCTTAAGGTGCAATATGCAACATAATTCAACATATTTTTTTTGCTGTTTGTTATATGTGCAAATCCCTGTTGCAATTGGGGGAAAAAGTATTTATATTTCTAATCACACCGAAACCTTGGACACTTAAAAGAGTTGAGGACATTTCAAGATATCTGATTTAAAAATACTTAATTTTTCCATCACACCACTTTTCTTGGAGTCCTTTTCTTGGATTGCCAGAGTGAACAAAGTTTTCTCTTGCTGTTTAAAACATATGCCCTTTTCAGGTCATTCGTTTGTTTAGTGACCTATGCGTTCTTTATGCCTGGTAACACCTGAACGGTCTGGACATGCAATGACTGTTAAAGTGACCACTGATTGTATTTATCCCATAATCACAATATTTGGGAATGAGAGGGACCGATAAAATACAACGTAAATGGTAAATAGCTTGTACTTTTATAGTGCTTTATCAAATTCAGAGGACTCCAAAGCACTTCATACTCCATTGACATACTGAGTACTGGATAAAAGCCACCGCTGCCCTGGGGTACACTGACAGAGGCAGGCAAAAGATGCCATCAGGCCTTCTGACTACAACCAGCAGGCAAGGTGGGTGAACTGTTATGCCCAAGGACACAATGACAGAGGTGGATAGAGTGGGAATCAAACCAGAAACCCAGGAATTGAGAGATGAGCTCCTACCACTTCCACCACCATGAAGACAGCTGCAGAAGCAGTAGGTCAGTGGTGAGCTCAAACCAGAGGCTTGTCTTCCTATGTTGAAATTGATTCCGCAGAGATAAACATTTTCCCGAAATTGTAAACTTCCCTTTATTTCAGGATTCTAAACTGCAATCTCTGAAAGACCTTTGATTTCAGCAGATTGACTTGTATCTTGTTTAAGGACAAAATGATCTGAAAAACAGGGTGTTTTTTGTGCCACTATGATCTGAAATGGGCTATAGAATAACCACCTCTAAATGTTGCTGAAAACAGTCATCTGGCTGAAAGAAAGCTAGTACACTCCTCCTAAGCTTAAATTTAAAACACATTTGAGCTTTTAGAAATATATCTAGCTGCAAAAGAACATGCATAGTGATGATGCTGAAACTAAAGATGTTACATCTGTCACTCTTAGGGTAATACTGCTTTACAGCTATTGTTGGCAAGCTATGAATGGCATGTCTATACTGCAGCTAACTGCAGGCTTCCTACCCAAAACTGATAACTTGACAGATGAAGTGGCTAATACTGGCTTGTTAGGTTCCTATTGTTTCTAAATATAATTTCAAAGAATAAAAATATGTGTAACATTTTGGACAATAAGCAGTTGAAAGTAAGTACATGTAGTCCACATTTGTTGTTGATTAAGTTTTAAAAGTAACTTGAGCAATTTTTTCAAAATCAATAAATGTTATTTTATTATAGCTCCGACAATCAATATTATATGTTTTACAAGCAGTGACAACAGTTCCCACATTTTATTTTAAATAAATTTAATTTTGGTGGTAATATTGTACTGCACAAATTTTGCACAATATAGTCAAACCATGACATTTTTATGTAAAGTTATGATGTGATAATCTCAAACCGGTCAATACCTACACAGTTATAGCTGTAAAGCTGAAATCTATTGGCTCATCTATACTTTTATGCTTCACTTAATCTTAAAATCTCACAACTCTTATGTGTTCACTAGCTTTGTCTGGCATGCATGCTCAACTTAACAAAATGTCAGACTTTGTCATTTTAGTGATATTATTTTATTTGCATGCAACCCCAGTAATAACCATGACAACTTGCCCGCTCCGTTTGTGTGAATGTCATGTTAACAGATCAATAGAAAACACTCCCACTTTAGGGAGGAAATGTAAGTAGAGATGTGATGTCCCTACACAGGCATCTCTGTTATCTCGTCTCAGTGGGGGGTCCACACAGCATGTCCATCTCTCTCTATTTTGCCTTGTTCTCTTTCACCCCGCCTCCTGTTCCCACTGAGTCGCATCCTCTGAGGCCCACGGCACAGTTGTGGCAGATACAGACAGAGAAGCTGGCTGACTTTCAGAAACATGGACCCGGGTCTTGAGATATGGACTCAAAACACACACAAACATACGCACAGAGAATAATGGTTGATTTTCAACAGTACTTAGATCAGGCTGCCATCCCTTGTTCTGTTTACCCTCGGTGCCGAATACTGCTGACATACTGTCATATGTGCATAAAATTTATTCTCTATGCATCTGTTTCCATCCCATCCTTCAAAATATGACAGGCGGCTTTTCCCACAGACAGAGACACTTATTATTCAAGTAGCTACATTGCTACATTTTATGTTTAAAATGAAAAACACTGGCTTCTGCTTGTTCTTTAAAACAGTCAAGGCTTATCCCCTTGTTAGAAAACTGACAGGAAGTTCACCGATGACTATGTTAGCCAAGAAAGTTCAGTGCTCTCTCTGCTCTATGAGGTCACAGCCTGTAGGGCCATGGATTAAAATGTTGCAAGATTAGTTATCTAAAGTTCAACACAGTGAATTGAGCTGAGAGGTCTCCGCCAAAAATCTCTAAGACAATTAATGCAACTTGTCTACTCATCTCCAAGACCCTTGACTCTTACGGCCAGTCAGCAGAAGGACAGACGGAGAGGGATGACACAGGTCATAAAGGACACATACATGCACAGACATAGTAATGCGTCTCTCGCTGTGTGGTATATGTACTGGAGAAATTTTCTTATTGAGCAGTTCTGTCTATTATCTGTAGCTGTTCACGAGTGTGTCTTCAGCAGAGCTGCACACACAGACCTGTCCAGGGGAGTCAGATTTTCTCCCTAATGGCACCACGGGGACCAAAGACATTATCATATTAAAAGGTGACATTTCACAGCCGGAGCCTAGCAGCAGAGTGCTGCCCGATGACTTTGACAGTTTGACAGGCAAACAGGCAGACAGGACAAAAAGAAGCACCAGAGAATGCAGTGCAAAACAATTGGAATATTTGGAGGAAAAAGAGGCTGGAGGATGCAGTCAGCATCTGTCCAGGAGCAGCAGGAAACTCAGAACTGAAGATTTGATTGTGGATCTTATTTGCAAAATCAGTGTTGCTGTGACCATGCAGAAGTGTGAACTGTGTGGTTCCTCTTGGACTAGCTGGTTGCTTCAGCCTCTGTGCACAACGGACCTGGATACTAAATGAAAATGCCACGTTAAGATATTAAGAGCTTAAAGAACTTTACCAGAACATGGCCAATACAACTTAGCTGCAATCAAAACAAATACTGAATGTCTGAGCACTATGAAACTATTTAGATTGCATCTTAAGTGCTTTGAAACATTCTTATTTTGTCACAGTACAACTACAAAACTAATGTATGTTTTATTGACATTTTGTGTGATCTAGATGTGAAACCTTCATTTCAGCCTTGCAAACAAGACTTTGTGTCTGCAGCAAGTGTTTTTAGTGCATTTAATAGTTGGGTGATAATCTTTCAATTTCCAATGACTGGTTTACATGGAGCTGTCTAAGATTCTCAAAGATTGAAATACTTCTTAATAACCAAATCCTGTTTCAAACTTTTCCAAAACTCTATTGAACTTCTGTCTTTAGCTGTTAGTCCCTAAGGTTCTCTAACAATTCTCTGAAAAGTTACATAAATATCTTTAAAATAATCTCTCTAATAGTTCTGTCTTTCAATGCAGATACTTCAGTACACATCTGCTTGCTACACACGCACCAACAGAGGACCAGCAGTTAGGCGAAGAATGACAATGTCAGAGCTCGGTAATTGGCTCTGAACTGCAGCTTCAGCAAGTGTGTGTCCTGTCGGAGACCTGTCAGTTTTTGCCGCACCTTACTGCTGTCACATATTGCAGCTGTTCCACCAACCACTTCTGCTACACCTAATAATACTTCTGTCAGAGCAAAGGCGACAGAAATGGCCAGTCTTTTCCTTCATGGAAATACCTGACTGCATGTTGAGTGGAGTAAGAGACAGAAAAAGAGTTATTTCTAGAGTAAAGCAGTGGAGTGCAAAAGAAAAAAAAATACTGCGGGAGATTTCCACACAGCAAGAAGTTGGATTATACAGAATGTTTATCAAACAGCAATATCCAAGCACAAAGAGCATTTCATCTGAAGTCTAATGGTGTTACTGCATGAAATGATGAAAACTGATGGAATTTCACATTTCAGATGGCCTGTGATGTGAGCAAACCTATTCACTTCCTGCTTTCCAGCTCATAAGCCAACAATTACAGTAAGTACTTCTCTCTGTGAAAGAAAATTTCCAAGTTGGAACATCTTGTGAAATAGTCCTTTGTTTCCTGGTTACCGCCAGTTTTTTTACATTTTTTTTATAACCACCCCTTCAACTCAAGAGACAATTTCATAAAATGACTATTTTGAGCTGAGACAGAATGAAGCTGCCCAGCAGGAGTCCTGGGATGTTATGAGAAAGTACAAAAAACAACTTAATTAAAAAAAAGAGAGAGAAACACAGGCGTAAGTGGCCAATCAAAGTTTCTGACACTTACTAAATTATCATGGCATCTAATGAGGAATGTACAGATACGTCTCTTTAAGATTAAGCAAAAATATATTTAAAGTTGCAGGTTCAAAGCTTTCAATAGACATTTTTCAGTTAAGCCTCATGTAGTTCTTTTTCTTACATACATTATTTTCAAACAGCATAAGAAATGTTATACAAAAAAATTATATTTTGCAAGGGTTTACATTTATCCGAGCTTTCAAAAGTTAACAGTGATCAAGGTCAAGTTTTTGGGGAAACTCTAGAAATATCTTCAATATTTGCCTGATGGAGTGAGTGAGAATTTTAGGGTGGTACACATTGATGCAAAGTCAGAACATGGGTTGGAGTGTTTTATGATGCTGTGCCATTTATAGAGAAGGGTGTGACATCCTGTAACAGACTCAGAAGACTACATAAATACACGGTGCAAATAACTGAAATATGTACACCATCTTAAAATCATATATCATATTTAAAAAGGTTAATTTAAATAAAGAGAATGAAAAAATACTATTCACATTTTAGCTCCAGTTTTTACCTGTATTTCACTATATGTAAGCTAAAATAATCAAAATTACAATAAGTAAAAAAAAAGACTTGACATATTTGATTTAATTTGTAAGAAATCAATATACCATATAATCTTTATAATATTCTAACTTTTTAGAATAATCCTGTATATGTCTATGGAGAGGTATTACAAAGAGCCCAACTTTATTTTGTTTTTAAGTGTTGTGTAGCAGTGAACAAGATAAGAATTGCCTGATATGCTATGCAGGTGAAGGCTGGAGATGCCCAATACTTTTTTTCAGAACCTGTGTGTGCACAACACACACAGGCATCATGCAGTGTAACTGCTGCAAGAGGTGCCAGTCATTTTTAGAAACAGCAATTCAGTAACCAACGTACAACTAAATCTGGCTGTTCACTCATAAAGTAAGGTTAAGTATCTAGCAAAGACTGGCAAGGAAAAAAAAGTATTTTTTACAGTGAAATGAAATTTGAGCTACCAAGGCACTGCACAGGTGATGTGCACTGAGACTTTAATAGCACTTACATTTCAAGTGGCTCACTATAAATCCTTTAATAAAATGAGATTTTTATGAGTGGGAGTGGAGGTATAGTTTGCTTGACCCCTTTCTAGCAAAATCGAACACACGAGTGACTGTTGAAATTGCTACAACTTTACCAAGACTGCTTCGCATTTGACGAACTGCTGAGGATGAATCAATCTTAAACTCTTTGTTTTTTTTATGAAAACTGAACTTGTAAAGCGGTGAGTAAATCTAAAAGTGACAGAAAGCACAGTTCAGAAAACTACATTTTCACTCAGGAATCAATACAACATCTCATTTAAAATACTTTTGTTCAGTGCTGCATGTCATTTCAACACATCTCACAATGTTACAACCTTTTCTTTTTCTAGAAATATGTAGCAAAGCGTGTATCAGCTTGATGTTCCTGTACACTAGATTTAAAACATATGCCATCATTATTATTTAGCAGTTTAAGATATGTGACAACAAAAGAAAAATATATATTTATAAAAAAGAACAAGAACAAAAAATAATGAGGCCTTTTGAAAACTGTTTCTTCAATGCAACAAAACCCTAAAGCAGAATAAAAATGCAAAATATTCAACTGGGTTAAGATTTTAAAACCATAAATCTCAAGTCTGGAACTTTACCTTCATTAGTACCGACTCGCTGAGCTTCTCACGGTTGACGATCTTTATGGCAACTTTCTGGCATGTCACACAGTGAATTCCAAGCTTTACCAACCCTGTGAAAGAGTAAAGACAATCAGATTATTAATGTGAAATTCCAAATTATTACGATGTCTATTCTTCGATTTCAGGCAAGAGCATGGCAACAATGAACAAGCTGGTTGTATAAACTGCGTGTAAAATGTAACTCGGTAAACAAAAGAGTGCTTGGATCTACAAACATACAGATGAAATAGAATTATGATGAAAATTATTGTTATATTATTCTAAGACTAATAATGTGTATTGATGAGAAACCTGTAAAATGGCTTGTAAACTCATGTTCAAAATGACCATAATGACTTCTGGAGTGAACACAGTTACTTGAACTGCCCTTCTAAGGTTTATTTGACTCATAAAAGCAGTGAGTGAGTGTTTATTGTCTGCTATTGATTTTTGTAATGTACCAAACCAATGGAAAACAATTGTAATTTAAACTGAGTATAAACAGCTTTAAAAAGCAATGGCCATGCACTCATTATTAACTATTACACTAAAATAAAATTGAATAAAGCAGAGGGAAGTGGATTACAATGGCATATTTATACAATGTAGTTGAAATAATAACACTTTACTTCAAAAAACAACACAAGAAAAGACATTTGCGTGTTTGGTGTTCTACTAGGAATACATAGTATTCCCCCATATCTCAAACAAATCTTGTGGTTTTCTACTGAACACAAAAGCACTTTTGCTACTCTATTTTACTTAATGTCCCTAGATACTGTTGCTTCAGGTAAATGATCAGTCGCAAACGGTGAAGACAACAGACAGGGACACATTTTCACTGGAATAAAGCAGAGTGTGCATTTGATACGGGAGGAGCCATGAGAAAAGCTCCAATTGATTTTCTTCAGGGACCATGCAGTCACATACGCATTTCAAAAAATTCAATCAGATAACTTTTAACAAACTGAAACAGATGCCCCCATATAAAACACATGTCAGTTCATGCTTTTAATAGATTATCCTATGGTGCCATGGCGCCTCAGAGAACAGAAGATTTGATATATCTCACAAAGAATTTGAAGAAGAAAAAAACAATTGAATTCAGATAATTATTTCTAAAGGCCTAAATATTTTTAAACTGCTGTACTATACTACATTTATTTCACTTTATGTCTAACTCAGTTAATTTGAGATTATTTTCTTAAATAGTTTTATCTAATCATTTTTAAGTTGAAAGGTAAGCTGGTTTATTGTAGACAAATAAGTAACTGCAGTGAACTAGTGCAGTGGTTATTTTTTATTTTATGTCTTTGGCTTTAGTAAAAAATGACACTCGGCTACATCTTACCAACCAAAGCTGCAACCACCAAACTCTTAAAGTGAAGCTCGCCCCCAAATCAACATTTTTACAGATAAACTATCCAAATAGATTTTCTCCATGTCTTGGGCAAAATTTGGCATTCTTGTGCAATTCTTTTGATTCGCCATTATTTGGTCCTAAAAACCGTGTCCTGGCCTTTCTTGTCAAACGGTTCTTAGGCAGTCCAATTTTCCTCAGGTTGCAGCGTTGCGGCTTGGTACAACTTCATCACTTAGGGTATAAAAGCACAGCGCTCCCCACCCACTTCTTTGTCCTGCCAGGTGGCGAGTCAGGAGTTGTTGTGAGCGTTGTCGTGGCGACTGGTGAGCACTCATCAATAGCTTTATTTAGCTTTGCAAATGTGTGATTTATTTGCAATGTAGATACGCAGTAGAATAAGTCTCCTCTGACTATTAGTGAAGGTATACTGTTGAATAGATGACTGTGTGAGGCTGGCTGCAGTCGTTCTGAGGAAGCAAAAGAAGCTAATAGCAGTTAATTCTGCTCACTCAGGACTGGCATGCTGCCTGCAGCCGAGCTGCAGAAAGTTTTTGCCATAAAAGTCTCCAAACACAGAAAAAGAGATGCTACAATAATCACCAGTTGTTTTGCAAAAGGTCACTAGAGGAGTCTTACAATTATTAAATATAGCAACAAAGTGTATAAGTTGACAGTGTTTCTTTCGTCCTGATTACACCCCCACTCAACCTCGCACTCAGCCGTGTCTCTCGACTCCCCTGACTTTTCTGGAATTTTTCAAAATTTGCCAGGGGCAGGGTTATGGTTTCAGACGGGGATTATTTACACTTTAAGTTTTTTTTTTTGTTTTTTTTTTTTTACAGTTTTATGAACCAACTAGTGAGTCAATTGGCTCTAAGGAGGAAATGAAACATGGACTGATGTAAAGAAGTTTTCTGATGCTTCTTAGATGTTACAAGCAACGAGAATGATTGGGGGGGGGAGCAAAGGAAAAAAATAAAGTTAGAAGGAAATAAAAATAACAGTAAGCAAAAGCAAATGTTAAAGCGATTAAGAGATTGCACATTATTCAAATGGCAGGCCACAGATAATTAAGCAATAATGGAGAGCATTGTGTGGGAGTAACGCTTCAATCTGGGATGTTGAAGAGCTGCAGGGCAGAATGTGGAGTCGCACAGGAGTGAAAGCACGAGAGAGAAAATGACAGAAAAAGGAAGGAAACAGGAAAGAAAAGAACATTAAAGATGAAAAAAGACAAGATTTAAGAAGAAGAGAACAACAGACAAAGCTATTAGCTTTGAGATGATAATCATATGTTAATGGCCGCTATAGAGAAGCTCATGAGTCATGATAAACACATTAAAAGAGAAAATATATCTGCAAATGCCTGAAAAGTTAACAGAATTATTTGCCTCACTATCCATCTTTTGACAGAGCCAGGCTTTTCTTGAGTTGAGGGCACATTAGGAAGACAAAAAAGTGTACAGGGAACATAGCACATTATGATTTTACAATCACTCTGTGAGCTACAAGGACGTTTGGAGCACAATAACAGAAGATCTAAGGTTGCTTTGAGACAGAAAATGCATAAACACTATGCCTTGAAAATTAAGTGGCTACAATAAAATAGCATAACATTCAAAATAGGAGTTTGCATGACAAATCTGGCACTTTATAAAAAAAATAATTGATGGAAGTTTTCGTGTGAGATGGGGAGGTGGGATTGAGAGCTAATCTCATTGGAATACTGCAGCTCTGGATGACAAATTGGTAAGCAGAGATGGGAGTGGTTACTACAAAGACTAACCTGGTAACAACACTCAGGTTTCATCTGGATCTTTTTGAAGTCAACAGGTAAAATGTTTGAACTTGTGGATTTAAATGCAAAACTTTAGCTGGCACATAAGGGACCAGAATCTTATCAAAGGATTCTAGTTGTCTGTAATCTTATTGTTCATATGCAAGCGAGTAGTATGTTTTAAAGCTTAATCCTCTTGTTAGATTTATTTTGCTGTGTTTCTTGGGTCATTTTGACCCGAAGACAACCGGAGGGTTAAAGATGCTTTTTTTGTTTTGTTTTTTTCCCAGTCTCCATTTTAGAAATCATTAGGTGCAGGTAATTGCCATTTTAGTTCACTATCAAATCAAAATAGCATCTACAGAACATTTTACTCCTAAATTACTTTAAAGTATATTTTCAGAGCCTTTGCACTTCTGTGAAACGTTATAAAATCAATCTCTTATTACGGTTTAAAATTATTTTGAGAATTATCCAATCTCTACTGTATGGTTTTGAGCTCTACTGGTTGTCCACCTAGCTGAAACAATTTTTTTTTTTTTTTTTGCTGACCTGTATTATGTGCACAATGCCCAATATCAGTTGTGTATAACGTATCAAACCTGCTCAGTGAGAAAAACCGTCAGTGAGGCAGCTTAGATGTAATGCTCCAATTTCACTTTAACCACTGAAATAAAGGGTTCTGCATATTCCAAGTATGGTAATAACATCTGATTAAAATCAAAGAGTTATAAAACATGAATAAATTTAGCCAAAATGGGAAATGTCAAAATTAAAACAAGTCCAGGACTAATAATAGGTAAATTATGAACTAGTATGGTTACATATTGGAGAAGCAGCAAGTGTATGGAAAACAGCAGGCTGCACTATGAAGTTTATGGTGTGTGCCAGTGTATATTGATGTATTTCACTCTCTGGCTCCCTCCGAAATCAATAACACCAAAAGGTTACCACTGACTCACCACCAGCTGTTGTCGTAGCTCTGCAATGTTTTAGCTCTCTTTGATTAATGATCTAATGTGAAGGAATCCTGGTGGAAAATACAGGGAGAACATTGCTCTATGGCTCATAGCATCAAAGTTGTAAAAGTGGTGCTTCATTGCTGCAAAGTCCTGGTTTCAATCACCCCTCTGCAGCTTTTGACATGTAATGGACGACTGAAAAGGTTTTATCAAACGCTGAGCTCAGCACATTTAAAGACTAAAGAACTTCCAAGTTTGAAATTTATTACAATAATAAAGTCATTTTTATTTACGTTTCTTATAAGTTACACAGCGAAATTGGTACTAAAACATGCATAAAGTTCAAACATTGTACTGAAGAAGTCAAAGCAAAGCACATTATTCCAGTGGATCTCTTCCTCTATCACAGTGCCATGTGCCACCACTGGTTTTTTTTAATGGGCTTCTCGGCCCACTTTGTTGTGTCTTCACAAGTTATTTTGATTCATGGAAGAGCATCACTGCTGAACATGCTGTCCTGAAAAATATCCCAACAGAGTCCTACAGTTTATTCGTGGCAACAGCATCTACTCAGAACTTCTTGAACAATGAAACTATCTAATTGACTTAACTGAGCATAACTTCCCTGTTTTTTGGATGTGTATGGATATTTTGTAGGAAGGGTCAGGGTGCAATAGGTCAACAGTATAAATAATCTCTGTAAAACAACCCCATCCTATTATTTTACATGATAGTATTTTTGAGAAATACTCAACATGTGGTCAAATGCTAAAATTTGTTTTTACTAACTGATTGCCTACTCGTATGTGCTGCTAATATGCTTTCATTGTTGTGTTTTCATTTGTCTACTTCTTAAAGCTGCAGTAGCGAACTGAAAAGTTTAACAAGAACAGCCTATAGGTCCTTCTCTTTGTTCTGTGCTACTCTAAAGTCCTCCCTCCACTACAACAGTTTGTACTGAACTCAAATTGTTAGTTTTCCTGCAACCTTGGGTTATCTCTCCGCCATTGTAACAGCTGCAGCACAATGGCAACCTTGTGTCTGAACGACAATATGTTCTGTGCAGAAGCAGGATATGAGCAGCAGAATTGACAGCCCTAAGACCTTCGTCCTGACTGATTAGATGTTTCTGCCCCGAAGTAGCACAGTTCTGCATATGGCAATAGGACCACTGAGAGGATCCAATGGTGCTTGATTTTTACTACTTGTTTTTGTCACATATTGCCCATTTTATATTATTTTGTTATGTACATTTTTTAACAAATGTAAAAAAAATATATTTTTGCAAAATAAAATAAAATAAAATTACCTACTGCAGCTGTAATTCATCAAACCCTCAGAAGATAGATTAAGCCATCATGATTTTCATTTTCCTAGCAGGAGCAGGTTGCAAAACCTCTGTAGCCTCCTAATGCTGACCACAGAAACACACATGGTCCAGCATCATTGCGTTTTGAAGGATCCTTACTAGATTAATTTCTATATGGAAACCAAACTAACATCAGGAGAGCAAAAAAAAAGATCAGAAAGAAATGCTTTCACTTTCACACCTCTCCAACTTTCAAAGGTGCTAAACCACTGTTGGCAGATGGTAATAGCTTATGCTGGCTTAGCTTTCTCTCCCTGAGGCGGTGGCTCTGAGAAGCTCATTGCCCTTAGGCACAGATCTGTGATCTGCTTTCCATTTCTGCTCTCTAACCCTGAATGCTCTACGTCAGGACTATCGCTCTGCACTGGAATCAGCATTCGACAGGAAATCCAGCATGGTGCTAGGGCTTATTCCTGCTGCTCTCTCCAACCATATGAAAAGCCCATGGAGCAGGATGTGGGAATCCCCTGAAGCACGGCAAGAGGAGGGATTCTATCCCAACAGGAATCCTGACTGTGTGACATGTCTCATTTATGTACAGATGTAACCAATAAATGAAAATACAACTGAAGACATTTTATTTCAATAGTATAATCAAAACATTTAAACTTTTTATTTAACTATTTATTTTGTTCAATTTTATTTTGATAATTATGAAAACCCACAATTCAGTTTCTCCAAAAGTTGTGTCCCATAACATTGTGCTATAAAATGTTCTCTCTTTTTCATGGCACATTCAAAGACAAAGTATAACAATTTAAACACAATTAACAATACAAAGCGCAAAAACTAAACGAGACAGATAATTAAAGACAAAATACTTAAGGTCTGAACAAAAGTGCATGTGAAAATGAGCTACTTCATAAATGTGTTTAGACTCTCAAGACCTTATGAAAACAAAAGAACCGATTTCACCGTAGAACTGCAAGCAAGGAAAGGTTGATTCCCTCTAATACAATCGCAGGTAAGACTGCTGACTTCACAGTTGTCCAGCAAACATCCACTGATGCTAGCTGTTCACAGAGTTGCATTTAAGCATACAGTAGAGTCGAATAAAAGAAAGGATACCCACAGCCTGGAGAGGATTGTAAAGCAAAGTCCATTCAAGAGTTTGTGTTAAATTTACACAGTGTCGACTACAGCCTGACTCAGTGCTTCAAGGGTCTCCACACACATATCCAGAATATGGGCTACATCTACTACTCTTGAAGGGAAGTTTTCCCAGTCATTGATAGTTTGAGAAGCCATGCGATTGTTACAGGTACCGAGAGTCAGGACCGCTACAACAGTGATGAATGTTAATGTTAGTCACAAAGTTTAAGGAAAGTAAAACTCTCTTTACTTTCTCGTTATGTGTGAATTCATAACGAGGCGGACATCTTAAAACCGTTCTCCAGCTTACTTGTTGGAGAACATACATCACAGCCCTCCAAACACCAAGTGTAAAGTAACATTTTCAATAGACTGGAAACGACCGAGCCGCATTTCCCTGAACACGGAAGCAGACATGCAAAGAGCCCGTTCCCACACTTGATGAACAAAGAATAGTTTCTCTACCTTTAACTTTGGGAGGACTCACTTTACTCTCCTGCTCTGAGCTACTCTATGAGCCAAAACATAACTTGCACTGAAGATTATTTTTTAAAAAGCAAAATAAAACTCATAAAACCTAGAGTTAGTAAGATATCACGGCATTCTAATCACCTTCCCACCTCAGACTTTCCCAGCACGACCTGGCATACTTCCAAATTTACCCTCGCCTGGCAACTATTGGTCAAAAGATTTCCAAGAAACCGTAACATAGTGCTACATACTGGTCATATAAGAGGCAAACATCTTACAGAGTAGTTTTGGTGTGTTTTCACCATGTAATTACCTGAAGGATAATAAAATAGAAGTCAGCAATGACGACGGAAGCGCTGCCTTTGGCATCCAGATTGCGTTTGACATAGACATTAATACTAATAACATCATGATTTTTAACGTGATTTTAATAATAATGATTTTAATAATAACATAACATTAATGTTAATAATGGTGTTTGAGTGTAACCGAAACCCCGCCCCAAAACCATTTGGGCATTTTTAGGTGCACCACACAATCTGTTCCACTGTCACAAAGTCTAAAGTTAGCTCAGCCATCTTACAAGACATTTGAGAGACAACCATGCTGATCTGTATTTTCAGCAGAACTTGGCATTTGTCCACAATGCCAACAATACCAACATCTGCTATAATGACCATGGACCATTGCATCCCTGGATCTCAACCACTCTTTGCTTCACAATATTATATACATAATCTATGGAGTATTGTGAAAACAAAGCTAAGTCAACAATCCAGATATTCTGAAGGCTGCGATTAAAGCAACCAGGATTTCCTCAACATCTCAGCAGAGGCTCCATAACATGCTGCATTAATGCAGTTTGGGGAAAAGCAATGCAAGGGCACATGTGTGTAAAAGTACATGAATATACTTTTTGGTAGCCAAAAATCTCAGTATTTTTATTCCTTATTGTTTGTTTTCCCTTCTACTGACTGAAAGCCACAATCACCTCAAAGTATGCTTGAATTATATAATTGTTTGCGTAATATAACATGAGTTTTATTTAAAAAAAATAAAATAACCAAAATATTTGTGGTGAAATTCTAACCTAATGAGATGCTGCTACTGGTTTTATTGCACAGATTTAATAAAACTGTTCTCCAGGTATGTTTAACAACACAAAACTGTCTTCTTTAATGTAAAATGTATTTTGGGGACTTTCATTGCTATTTGTATCATCATTTTAATAAGTACAAGAAATTTGTGCAGTCATGTAGGATAGAACAATGAGGACTCACTACTCAGCAGATTCAACCCCACAAACTGCTTTTTTCATCTCATTTCCCAGAATACAGTTTCCTCCTTTCCTCCACACTTAACATTTTCAGTCAGTCATGACGTTAGTCTTCCCAGATTGAATTCCCCAGTAACTGCTGTGAGCCAAAGCAACAGCAACAACGTCAGTAAAGCACGCATCTTCAAAAGCAGGAAGAACAGTTTAGCCCTGGAGTGCTGAAGCGAGAAGGGATGCACACTGACGCATGCATAAAGAAACAGTTAATTTAGGTTGTGTAAAATAATATATTTCCACCACAGTTCCTTCACAAGTCATTTCCCTGATCAAAACGCAGGAGCGTAAACCTTCAGCAGTTTAGATATTTCAAATATATATATTACAAGTTGCACAGTGTCATTAAAATTGTTGTTGGCTCCAGCTGAAGTCACCACCATGTGAATCTCACCCAAACTCTTGGTAAATAGGATAATAACTTGCAGATTCTTCGGATTTTGCATTTTTGTCACACTTCAAATCAACAAATTTTGATATCATTTAAAGATGGCTATAGTTTATAGAAAAGCAGTTTTTAGATAGTGATTCCATTGTGGATTAAAAAAAAAAAGTTATGTCAGAAAAAAAATTTACTTGCTCCCATGGAACAAAGTAAGTTTTCTCCCTACTATGAATACTGAATCAAATATTAGCTGAGCCAAAGTATAAGCAGTCCTAATTCCAGTCAAAAACAAGACTGACTGGAATTAGCAGGTGTGTTTTACTCTTATAAAACACACCTGCAGCACACACAAAAAAGAAGAAAACACATGATAAAAACTGGGCGGAGCTAAATATGCGGCCAGCGTAGCATTAGTCACCTTTGGAACCTAATTGGGCACCCAAGGTGATTAAAAGGTCAAGTCACCCAGCATTTAAAAGTGTGAGACTAAACCAAAAGACAAAGGCAGACGTGATTTATGGTTGCCCTTTCTCTCCGTGCACAACACGACCTGTACACTCATGCGGACTGTACTGGGAAGCATGACCTGGACTAGGCTATTAGCCCAGTCCCAAGCATCCCCATTCCTTTTAACATACAGACAAAATATTTCATCATGTCCATGCTCTGGAGCTTTGAGTAGAACTGAATCATATAATTTACAAGCTGGTTAAAAGCTTTTTTAACCAAGTTCTCACATGGATGATGAACAGCTTACTTCACCAGAAATTGTATTCAAGTATGAGATCCATTAATTCAAAAATAATCTTACTTGCATAGAAGTAAAAAGCCTGATGCGGTAAAATCACTCATATTACCCAATTCACTGAGTGCTCTATTACACATTTGTGTAGTAGGTCCTTAAGTAAACATATACATTGAAGTTTTAGTTATTGTCTCTTGATATAATGAAATGAAACCGCAACTAAATCACACAATATATCAAAATAGAGATAAAACACGATTTCTGCATCTAAGCATATTCATGCTCCTGTCTCCACATTGGCATCAATTCTCCTCCACCTGCTGCTTCTTTGTATACAAAAACATAAGGAATTATCAATGTTTGACTCTGTAAGCATCTCAGCTTTTAAATATCTTACCTATGTCATGGGTTAATGTACATACAAAGATGTGGAATTTATTCACAGTGCACATGACAGTGATTCACAGATTGTAACATTAACTAACAAAAGTGAAAAGTGATTTGAAGTAATGAAGTTCTGGTTTCAAGGCAGTTATTCATTTGTCATACTCTGGAGCACATATTGAAGCAATTCTGAGCATCACCTGAAGGTGATAAGTTCTAAATGATGTACTTAGTTGTAAAAAAAAATATATATCCTACTTTCTGCATGATCCTCATCAGAATGTAAATATGTGCAAGGATATATATCTCAAAATCTCTGCATGCTTGCGGTCAGAAGCTTCAAAGATTAACTTCCTTCAACAAGGAAAACAAGTCGCATTGCCACAGGTAACTAACCATAGATTGCACAGCAGAAAATGGCACTGAATGCTTTGAGTGATTTACTTCTCTCTGCAAGAAAGTTATTGAGGTGCAACATGCCTTCATCCCTCCTTCCAATTTGGACTTGAGGTTTTTTTATGTAGAGATTTTATTGTTCAGGAGAAATTGTCGCTACATTGATCAGAGATGGCAAAAGGTCTTCTCAGCTAAATCTCTCCGTGGACATGTCATCGCCAATTCTTAATACTCATGTTTGCAATCTGGCCTGATGTGACTTGAGGTCAGCCCACAGATCCGAGCAGGACAGACGCTGTCAGGCGAATGTTCTGCCTGAATCCCAAACAGGAACATCAGAACGAGGACTCTGCGGAGGAGATGAGAGGAGCGAAGGAAAGAACAAAAAAAGGGCTTCAACAGTGAGGCTGGTGACAGGGAGATGGAGACACACTCATAAGGACAGATACACAGAGAGATGCTGAGAGAGCCTAGTCAAAACACACAGAGAGAAAATGGGGCCTAGAAGGGTGGGGCACAGAGACTCAGATCTATTTTTAATGTCTCTGGCTGTGGATCAGCAAAAGGAATGTATAATTACAGACACATGAATAATGCAAGTAGGATTCTTTTAATTAGCCACACCAGGCCCCAATGCAGCAGCTGAAGATGGGACAAACATGTGTGCAAACATGAACTGAATATACAGCACAAAACTGGGAGCACATACTTGAACTTCCCAGAATGTGACGAGTTAACTGCAATTATTATTATTATTATTATTATTATTATTATTATTATGAAACAATGCATTACAAGTTTTTATGGCAATTGCACTTTCTGATGGTACGTGTTTGCTAAACATGAAGCGACACATTCCTCCTGGGAGACAGAAGTCAAATGAAATGCCTTGGCAGGAACTTTGACAGGCTTTGCTTTAAAAGGAGCACCAGACACTCCTCAAAGAGCTGCATGCTGCCTGCCTATCATGTGTTAGGTAACCACACAGCATCAGCATATAAATTATTAAACACCTGACTGGGTAATATTGTAAACCCACGCTCTAACCACAGAAAGCAATGCATAAATAGCACATAATGTGCAGATAAATATGCACTTCCAGGTGTTTTTATTTTACACACTGACACAAGCGAACAGAACACACAAATGCTGTGCAAGCGGACCAACTCTGTGGGCCAGGAAAAAAAGGGGAAAAAAAGAGAGAAGCAATTAATCAAGCCTTCCTCATCTATGATTTGACTAGAGTTATTTCATTAATTAACAGCTTTTGGTTGTCTGTGCAACATCTTCATTATAAGCCCCAGATCAAGCCGGAAAAGACTTCAGTGAGATGAGTTTTAATCAGCCTGCCTTGATAACTCATCAGAAAGCAGATTGAAATGGATGGTCAAAGTCCAACCAGGAAATACACAAGTAAATGTATTTGCCCACTTCAAGAGAAATCAGGAAGCTGGATCCAAGTTGGAACAGCGGATCAAGACAATGGCAGGATGTTATTTGGCTCTTATCAAGCAACTCAAATTTTCTCTTCTTCAGCGCCTTAATTTGCAAGCTAATCCATGGCTGGCAGAGCTAGGCTTGCGTATGGAAGAGGATGTTGGCTGTAATTCAATGTGTCACTGCATCTTCATTTGTTGATTGAAGTTTAATTGCCAGAGAGGGAGCAGTCTACCCGCTTTGGGGGCAGACGAGGAGGTTTGGGCACACACACAGACATATGGCAATTTTCCACAGTGGAGAGTGAGCAGATCAAACAAAAACTCAATTCCTTCCAGTATAGAATGGTGCTAAATTGACCTTCATTCAATGTGTAGGGAAGACACTGGGTATAACAGTGGAAAAAAATTCCAAGGGGAACAAATACCACACAAACCGGTTAGCAAATGGTTTCTTGTACCAATGTAGGGAAAACAATATTACTGTAGTGGGTTTGTCGGGGCAGCGTCCTGCTGTGTTGCAATATTACACACATTTTGGCCGTCTACAACTCAACAGGTTAAAGAATACTTGCAAGCAATCTATCTGTGCTCTTCATTCTCTTTAAAAAGGTCTCTGTTTTGTAGTTGAAGTCCTCCACAAGCATAGAACAAAAACCATTCGGTATAAAAGTTCAAGCTACGATTGTTGTGCAGTTTACCTCAAAGCTCAATTTGCATAGAGTGGGTTAAAGACTCATTGCTGTGAATGTTAAGTTAGTAGACCGTATTAAGATATGACAATAATCTTTGATAAAGGATTTACAAAGGCATTTCTCTAATTTGTTCAACACATAAAAAGCAGCTAATGATCCTGAATCACTTAGTATTCATACCTACTGACCACATTAATGTGAACACCTGTTTAATTGCCAATTAATGTAAATAGAAAGTCAGCCAGTTACATAATAGCAGCACAATACATTTGCGTATCTAGATATGATAGAGTAAGGAGTCACAATCCTGCCAAAAACCATGCTTATTAGGCATTCACAGCAGCTCAAATAAGCACCCGATTTTGATAGCAGCCATGTTCCCATTTATTTGTGAGCACACAGAGCGGTAAAACATGCCCTGCACACAGCATTTAAATTACACCCACTCTCTTTAGTGAGCGTTTGTCAGCTGGGGTTGGTAACTCTTCTGATTGGCTGGATTTCCAGCTAAAAAAATAAGTGACAGCCAGCAAGGCCTAATAGGAGAAGAATGTAATGTGAATTCAAAGCGTAAAAGAAGAATAAGTTGAAGAAAAGGAGTTTTTTGATAATTTCCCCTACATTTCCATACCTTCTCATTTGTGTTCATCCTTTTCCACCATCTCCTCCTCTTCTATAAAACCAAATTCCATTATGGCCGTCACTGGTTTTGAGCTGAAAATCCAGCCAATAAGATCAATCACAGGAGTTACCACCCTAAAGAGAGAAATACACTCACCAGATACAGAGATTTTTCTGGTGAGAGCTTTAAAAACTGCTGCTACTACTGCAGCAGGCACTAGGCTGCTTTTATAGGCCAACAAAAAAAACGGAAATGCGATCAGAGCCATGCTCTCTCAGTTAATATATGCTCTGTTGTGATTACTTAATAAGCTCCTCGAGTTTTTGGCAGAAATGTGATGCCATAGGCGACCTGCTGAAGTTCAAACAGAGCATCAAAGTGTGGAGAAGGGATTTCAGTTATTTTGAATGTAGTATTGTTGTTGATGCCAGAGGGGTCGGTCCAAGTACTTCAGAAAGGGCTGATCTACAGAGATTATAATGTACAACTAGCCCTTCGGTTTACAGAGAATTGTCTGAAGGGTAGGGGAAAAAAATCTAGTTAGCAGCAATAGTGTGGATGAAAATGCCTCGTTGATGTCAGAGGCCAGAAGACAAATCGGTTTCAAATAAAAAAGAAACAGTCGTTCAGATTACCACTCGACAAAACCAATATATTCAGAATACCATCTCTAACCAGATGAGCTACAGATGTAGAAGACCACACAGGATGCCACTTGTGTCTAACCAAAACCGGTAATTGAGGTTGCAGCTTCCATGTGCTCACCAGATTATGATGATAAAAAAATCAGGAAAGTGTGACTTAGTTTGACAAAAAAATCAATCCAGACGTAGATGCTATTCATACTGTTTGTTGATAATTGGTACCATTGTTGTTTTGCTTTTTTTTTTATTCTGGCAGGAATAGACAAAAAACTAACTGGAATCACCAGAGAAGATTTCCAGCAGCAGTCCTTGTTGTGCATAAGAGTCTGGTAGATCAGACCAATGCAGGTCCCAGGAGGAGGGACATATATGACAACGGAAAAAGTGGAGAGAGTGCACTGTGTAGAAGAGCTGAATATACAACGAAGTGAGGATGGTGGGAGTAAAGCACTGGTAATCACCCCGGCAGCCACCGGTGATGTTGTTGACACCACTGTCAGGGTGGAGGATAAATTGAGCCACTCTTCTGGCTAAATCAATGCCTCAGCAGCAACTAGCTCATTGTTCAGAGCAACGTCTGCATCTCAGCTGTATGTCAAGGGACAATATATTCTCTTCCAAAGGCAGAATCCCTCTGTCCATTTTAACCTTTCCAACTTTAAGGTGATGTTTAACTTTGTCCACTTAGCCCTTACTGCGGGACCAGTCAATTAGTTATTTTTCTTTCCTTCCTGTAAATTTTTTATTCTTCCAATTTGAGACTTTTTTTAAATCAAGACCTCGTAATGCAAAACGAACCATGATAAAGAATGACTCTTTTATTACATCATGCACTTCTAACACAAGTTTTTGTGTAAATAACAGGAATGATACAAGAAAATATCAACCACTAAAATAATTCTTGGTGAAGCAGCCAAAGCAGGAAATTGACCTGGTTGGAACAAAAACCCCACAGCATATGTAATTGTCCATGATGCTGCATAGTTTTATGCATACATGAGCATGCATGGACAATGGTGCACACATGTGTAGTGGAGTACAGCATCTCACTGCTGACTAAAAATGAAAGCAATTCTGGCCACAATCCAATGCCAAGATTGCCTACTTTCTTAGAGACTGGGTTTACGTCACAGGAGCTTGGAAAATTGCCTTGTATAAAAAGTGTAGCTGCACAGAGAAAGGACACACACACACACACACGCCGAGAACAGCCAAATGAAAGCAAACGCAGCAGAATATCAGAGCCATTCACCGAGGGTCCATTTCACCTGGCCTTTCACTGAACAAAAAAAAAGTGATCTGAGAGTGAGATGTCTTCACAAAGCCGAGGGGAAAACTCTGCCAAGATGGCAAGTGAAACAAGATAAAACTGGAAGAGGAAAAAAGGAGGAAGCTGGGCAAGTATGTTGGCAGAGCAGGAAAGGTAAATTGAAAACACAGAATTGAAGGCAGAAAAGGGAAGAACATTTTAGTAGACATCACAGTATCGGGTCTATGCTTTTCCAACGCAACTGCAGACACGTTAGTCCGACAGGGAGCTTTACTCTGAAGGCAGCCTAAGCCGCATAAAGGGCCGTCTGAGATGAAACATGTAGAGACCCAGAGGTATGTGCAAACACACAAATGCAACAAGACATTAACATCCCTTTCATAGATGATCACATTATCCTCTCCCCTTAAAACAGTTTTCAAAGACACCAATAGAAAAAATAATTTAATCTCTAAACCTTTCTGATCTTTTTAAATTTGATGAGTTAAATGAAGGGGTTATTTTATTCTATTAAGCAAAAAAGACAGGTGAGTTTCAGTAGTTTGGATGATTTAATCTCTTAAACCAGTGATAAAATTCCTCTCTGAGCTTCTTCACCCCTACATACCTTATCGGTCTCAATGGTCCGCAGATCAGCTGCTCTTGGAGGTAACGAGATCCAGAAGGAAGTTCAGATGGGACAGGGCTTTCTCTGTCATAGGTCCTAAGTTATAGAACGACTTGCCTTTGCAGGTCAGAGAGGCTCCTTCACTGTCCACTTTTAAAAGTTTGTCTTAAAACCCATCTATTTTACTTGGCTTTCAACTCCAGCAAGATCCAGTTTTAAATTGTATGTTTGTTTTTAAACTGTAAGAATTTTTTTTAATTTTATTTATTTTTTTATTATTGTTATGTTGTGTTTTAATGTACAGCACTTTGTATCAGCTGTGGTTGTTTTAAAGTGCCTTATAAATAAATTGGATTAGATAATATTCAACAGATGATCATCATCATTACTTTGCATTCAGATGAATGCTGCCTTGATACTTGTAATTTTATGGAATTAAATAAGATAAATTAATACATCTGCATTGTTATATTTTTTTTTAAAAAAAAGAAAGAAATCAATTTATGTGGAGACCAGAAAGGTCCAGTATTCTGAGTTAAATATTGCATAAAAAGTAAAATAGATATACCCATACACACACCATTTGAATGCTATTTTCTGGACAATTGATCCTAAAACTCTATGATTTGGATATTAACAAGTGAAATAAACCTAAATTAATTTTCCAAGAAAATAAACTTATACCAATGGTTATGAACAAAAATAGGTATTTAATGGTTTGAGAAAGTTTTGCCTCTGCAGAAACTGGGAAGTTCACCATAAGAGAATGGTCCATAAATTATACAGTCTATTAGAGGCAAAGTTGAGGGAAATGTGACAACCTCTGAAAAAAGCATTAAAGCTGAATGTAACCCTGCAAGATGACAACAATAGAGCACAAGTAAACCGTCAAGAACCTGTAGAGCTTTATGTAGAAAATCCTGGGCAGAGACAATGCAGAGATCTTGACTTCTTTGGAATGGTGTGAGGGGAATGGAAATGGGCTGGACATACAAGCAACCCATCAGACACCCCACAGAAAAAAGTGAGAAGTGTGCAAAACTTTCCTCATAAGTTCCAGAGACCAGTCAATGTTCAAGAGACACTATTTCAGCCAAAGAGGATCATCTTAGCTATTAACGTGTCAGCCAGAAAATAATTTCTTTCATTTAATGTGTAAAACCAAAATTTGTTTGTCAAAATTCATCTCAGAATAAACATTTGATGATAGAATACACAAAATAAAAATGGCAATTCTGAAGCAACTACAACATTGAAACATTGAAGTCGACATTGTTTTCATCATTAGCCGCTTGCCGCTTTCAGAATGTCAGCAGCCATCACTTAACACCTGAATGCAGCCCCTGTTAGACAATAGCAACTATGAACTTTTAGACCTCTGGTGCTGCTCATCTCAAAGACTATCAGTGGGTAAAATACTGCAGTCATTAAAATGATAATGATACAGTCGGTGAGACTGAAGACATATTGATCAGGCCCAACACCTCTCACATCCCTGCTGCCTCACAACGATACACGGCCATCTAATGAGGAGGACTCTATAGCTGTATTTGCCTGCCTCTGCTTTATACATACAGCAAGATCTGTGTCTGTGTCTGAAGTCGATACGAGTTCTTTACTGCTGCACAAAGGGATGCAATTATCACTTACTTCAAGCGCGGGCAATTTGTGATCAAATTGCAGACAAAGCCAACATTGTACTTTCAGTTGAGAGGAGCAGAAAATAACACATTTGTACTGAAGATGTTGATCCTTATATATATAAAACGCGGACGCTCATGAAGCTGTCACGGCAGCACTGAACACATGGCATGCAGTTGTGAGATACATAAGTACATACTGTACAACACTGGACAGAAATGACAGTCCTCCCATAGATTCTATGGCATATTGTTGTGACACATTGAACTTCAAGGTAGACATCTATGGGAGACCATCGACATCAAATACCCAACAACAGTTACACAGTGAGAAATGGAGATGACTCAATACACTCACAATATATTCATCCAAGGACAGAATGTTTTCTGCTTGAAGCTTCCACCTTGTTGGATAAATTAAGATACCACTGAACCAATCAAAAATATTCATACCCCTTGAACTATCTGATTTTAAAATGTTTTTTTTTTTTTTGGCATTTTATGTGACAACCAATACAAACTAGCACATCTTTTAGGGCCTGTCCTTACCACGTTTACTCACCAAAAACCCAACAAATGTCAGTTGTAATCACATTTGATCAAATTTCTTGTAGATTTTTACTATGTTCCCCTGCATGACTAACAACTGTCCTGTCAACAGACCTGAGCTTTTCTTCCACCTGAGCTTTGAATCTTTACAGCTCCTCCAGAGTTACCATAGTCCTCTTGGCTGTTTTTCTAATTAATTCTTTACTTTCTCAGCTCACCTTAGGCAAGACACCTGTGAATAATGATAACAAACAAACAATAATTATAGACATCTGAGGTCTCCATTTAATAGCCGTTTGCATACAGAGGTGTTGACTGTATTTCTCTGACTTCTTATGGCAACTAGAGGCACTGGATGCAACTGGAAATCATTCATCTTCTTCCTCCCACTTTTGCAATCACTTTAATAATTTTGTGTTGGTTTATTACATAAAACCACAATAAAATCCATTCACATTTTTGACTGTAATATGAAAAAATTTTGTTTACGGGAAGTGAAAATTTGCAAGGCAAGCAAGAGTGGTCTGGGATATTTGAGTTCAAGTTGATATGTCTTGATGGATCAGAGAGACGGTTGCTATGGCAAAGAGGAGTACTAATAGTAGTGACAGAGAAGTGCAGTGCACCTCTGAGAAGAAGTATTTGGGGAGAAAGCATTTATGTGTAAGAAGGTCACTAGTGTTTACTGGAGAGCGTGCCCTGAAGTTTACATAAATGCTAAGATGACAATAGTTCTACTGCTTCATATTCTCTGTTAATCCCTGGCCTTTGCAGGGATACAGTAAGGGATACAGATGCTGGAGCCTAAAATTTTAATTCTGCATGTGTGGAGCTCAGGTCAAACCCACACATGCAGACAATTAAAAAAAAAAAACTAGGCCCAGAGCTGATGACGCAAATAGACTGATAACAATGAGTCGGTACAGTATTCCAGTGCAGACAGGGACAATAGGAGATTGAGGAAAAAAGATGGAACACAAACGGATTACGAAGAAAAGGATGTACATTGTCATAAAAAAACAGCATCTGCAGGTGCAATAAAAATTGTCATTCAAATATCTTCAAACCAGCATGGGTCATGTGGAAATGTGAGACTATACCTGACCTACAGGGCATACCATCTACACGTTCAGTCTTAATCAACCAGACAAAGACCAGACAGCAAAAAAGCAGTAGATGGGGTGAGATAGGGTGATGGTATTAATACCTACTCCAGCCAGATGGGGGCTCCTTATCACATGCATAGTTCCTCTTGGGATATTCCAGAATTCCCCCCCCCCCCCCTCCCCTTCCGTCTCTTATTTTATTCTGATACATTTCAAATCTGCAAGGAGCATTCTATATTTGAGTCTTGTACATTTTCCTATTTATTGCTTGTCAATTTTACTTTCTCTTTTCTCTTATTTGGATCCCTCTGTCAACTTCACAACAATTCTGTCTTCCTTCCTCTGAGATTCTCTTTTTGCAGGCACTGCAATCTTGTCCAGACACAGTTTTACTGCAGATGTGCACAGAAATGTCACCAATAATAACAGTATGAGAGAGCAGAAATCTCACTCTAGTGGCATGGATGACCAAAAACCTTAAGCAGGACTTAGAAAACAGATTTTTATTTTTTATTTTTTTAACAGAGTTAGGAAGTAGGCAATATTTAGATAACAGCTTATTCATAAAATATCTGATTCAAAGAGTCAGAAATCTTCAAGAGAAGATGGCATCCTTGCTGCTGGATGATGCAGAAGGCTGCAACAGGGAAAGTAGACAAGGAGAAAGGAGGCAAGGACACAGATGAAAGAAGTCAAATGAAGCTTGGAGGAAGAAAATTGTTGAACAGGGAGGACACATGAGACAGAGGTGATAGTTACATGCGATGGTGCTCCTGTTGCTTAAAGGACAACACTGTCGTGGGAAAGCCAACACCTCTCTCCTCTTGTAATGTCAGGGATTTCACATAACATCACCTCACTTCAGAGCACAAGCACCTGTACATACATTGAGATGTACAAACAGCCACTACCACCCTCAACGACACGGATGGAAGAACAAGAAAGAAAAAAAAACTAATGGAGATGCACATATACTTGGAACAAATGACAAGTGATTTTACAGTTGAACTGTGTTTTTCCCTTCCGTCTATAAAAAAAACCCAAATATAGTAGGCTCATTGGAAGCCTTGCTTGGAAGCTGATGACAGTTTGCTGAACAGCACCTCGTCATTACACAAACTTGTTAAAGCATAAATAAATAACAGTGGGGCATTGCTGTTGAATCTCTGAGCTTGCAGTGGATGCAGACAAAGAGCAACCAACTTGCCATCAGAAAGCACACAGTTTGATGTTGCTAGGGGACTTTGTTGGGTCAGTAAATAAGCAAATCTTTTCAACTCCATGACCTCCAATCAATGATAAGAAACAATTGATTGGATGTTTATTGTTCTGAAATTTATGTGCGCCTATGTTTATGTAATGTAAAGATTTAAGCATAAAGGAAAACAATAGTTACTTAAATTGGTCTGAAAACAATAATCTACATTAATTCTATTCATTTTTTTTCTTTTATCAGAATAGAGGTTTTCTGCCTGGTGGGAAGTTGGAATCTAAAACAACAACTTTCAGATTACAAACTGGCTAATCTTCCCATCAAGCCCAAGCTGCCTCTATTTAAGGCACGTATAAACAATAATAATAAATGGACGTAGCTGTCCAAAGAATGCAAGAGGTGCGATTTATAATATTTATTGAAACATAATTTAAGGCTGAGTAGTTACTTTAGTTAAATAATAATTTACAATCTCACTGAGGATAACCTGGCTGGTGAGTAAAAGTAGTAAATAAATGATATGAAGTGCTGTGGTTTCATTCTTAAAATGCAAGCAGGAAAGTGTCAGAGAAAAGAAAACCAGCATGTGGAAATACTTAGGAATATACAGAATAAACGATGTTCAAGTGGCATTTTTTTTCCCTTTAATGTATGACCAAGCAGATTCCGCTGAATCACTGCACACAACACTGTGATTAAAGCAAAAGTATATGTGCTACGCCTAGAGTGGGTTTACTCTTTATTACATCCATGCCAATCATTAGACGTTGCTGTAAGCAGCTGGAGCCCTCATCTCCTCTCAATATGTTCTTGTCACCCAGCTGGATCTTAACTCTGACAGTCCTTCATTCTCTACAAAGCATCCGCCTTCCCAACAAACACAAACATGCGCTCACACACGCTAACTGTGAGGGAAAAAAATTGTTTACCAGGCTAGAGAATCCCGAACGGAATCACATTTTCCCTTTCAAAGGTTGTTTGAAGTTCCCACACAGATGTTGATGCCGTCCTCTTATTTATTTATTTATTTTTTTTAAATGTAAGAGTTTCCCTTTGCGTTTTTGCCACCTTGCCTAGGCGCAGTCTGACACACTTACTTCAACAACCCCCCATCCTTCCGCCAGCCCTCTGTCTCTGTCCTGGTGATCATAGAGATAAAGTTTTATCTGGATGAATAGAAAACTTTTTAAAAGTTGTGTTGTTTCAATCTCAGACTCGATGAACGGAGGGAATCAGCTGTTGAACTGGATAGACAGATGTTTCATTAGCTGCCACATGTCTGAGTATGTGCACATACACACAGAAACTATGTTTTACAGTTAAACTTTTTAACATGCTATGACAGGTGACAAAGAAATACTCACTGATCCCAAAAATATGCATAGTTTCAAACAAATCAAAGTTTTTGCGGGGGTTTTTGGTAGAAAGTGAAGTAGAGGTTTCATAATCCAGGAGGAAGAGCAACTTTGTGTTAAGTTTTCAATGAAGATTACTTCACTTCCTGAATGTCCTCTTGTGGATCATGGATCCTTTTTCACATAGTGAAACATCAAAATTTCACTACAAGTACTGCCCTGCTTTAGCAAAGTGAGGCTTCTGAGTAATTCATAGCTTCTCTGAGTACAAAGTACAGGCCTGCTGACTTCACTGTCCAGTAAATGGTTACAAGAACCTGCATACTGTGCTCTTGAAGAAGGACAGAAGGATCTTGTTCAAGAGCACAATATGCAGGAATATTACTGGAAAGTAAAGTGAAAAACAAATCTGCATTAGAAACAGAAAAAACACATCTTTGAGAGAATTAGTTGTATATCAAAGAGTGTTGCATTTTTTAGTGTTATATAGTATAAAATCTAAATCACCTAATCATCAAAATCAACAGAAATTTTGTCACCTTATTTAAGGGCCAATCTTCAAGCAAAACTCTCTACACAGTCATGCTAAGCAGCATTTTAATTAAATGCATTCGCCAGTCCCTTTAAACATTTTTTTCCCACACAAGCAACATTGGTTTTTACAAGTCAGACTTAAATGTAGTGACAGCAATGGTGTCAGAAGGTTTACAACCAGCACAACCATCAGCCTCTCGAGCTGTCATGCTTTGGAACGCAGCGCGGCGTCGGGGCACTCAGAGGTTAACGGTGTGGTGTCACACCGTTAAATTCAATCGGCCTTTTATTGCCTTTTTTCTTATCTGTCCCCAAGGGCAGACCAGACCAAGGCTATGAGAGATCTCTGAAGAAGAGAGACTGAATCATGTCCCGGACTGCACTTGCACGTAAAATGTGGCTGGTAGGTTAGTGTTGATATTTATTTCTGTTGATAAACATAAGCATACCTACACTTTTCTTTCTTTCTTTTTTCTTTCACTGGCCGTACACCCTGAATAGGAATATATGATTTTTTTTAAAGCACGTATTTAAGTAGTGGGGAAGAACATCTCTTTCCCCAAAGACAGAATTAGTTTGGGTGTAGACAACGTCTAACTGAGTTTATTAGGCTGCTGTACAAAATGCTCTGTGCGGTACAAGCAGAGAGAAGGAAATATCCTGGCCCCCTCAAGATGTGAAGAAGCTGTACTCTATCACCTGAGGTTCACACCTCAAAGCACAGGTAATGTCCTACTTTCTGTTCATTCTCCAGTCCACTTTCACCTAATGTTACTACCAGATGCCTCCTCACAGTTGCAGACAGGATCTGGGGCTGGAGGTGCATGGCTGTGAATGCAATGAAATTTTTGCTGTAGAACATCAACCGCTAAAGAAAGGAGGAACTGTTCAGCCCAGAGCACTTAAAGATCAAATCTAAATATGTCACTTTAACGGTAAACTAAAACACTATGCCAACCATTTGGACTGCAGCAGGTTTAAAAAGTCAAACGTTTCAACAAATCAATATGTCACAAAACTGATGTTTGTACATGTAAGAATTTTAATAAAACATTTGATCAATTAATTAATCTAGTTATCTTCTTCAGAAGAAAATCGCTTTAAAAGAACAACTTATAGATGTCAATTGCAATGCTACAGGCAATGAGAAGAGGGCAGGAATATAAAAAAACACTTAAACTGAAAGAAAATGAAAAAAGGAAATGTGAAGACAAGGGATGGAAGGTGTGGAATTAAAAAGACATGCACACTTGGTGCTGAAGTGGGTTAACTGTGTCCATGTTTAAAAGGTATATTTCTCTGTGCGTGTAATCTGAAACAGGACTGGTATCTTTAGAGATTAATCCAACTCCAGCTTTAGACGTCACTCTCTAATCCATCAGAGTTAAAACAAGCTGCTCTCTGTAACCGGCTCTTGACCACAGCCAACTGCAAACTCCATTTGTAAAAAAACACCATATGTACAGCGAGAATAGACTTGGGGATACTACAAATCGTAGACAAACCAGTCACTATTCACAGTTTGGTTTGTTAAAAAACTCTGACTTGTCAACATAAAATAATCCTTTTTAACCACACAGATTTTAGTCTTATGTTTAGATTTATACTCAAAAAGGTTGCTGCTTGATGAAGTGGACAGCCCAAGAGCGAGGTGAAAAAGACATGGAGAGCAACAATGAAAGAAGGGATGAAGAAGTGTGTGTGAGGCCAGGGATGCCCTGCAGGATATTATCAGAGGGCACGCACAATAAAACATCATCACATCTGACCCACATGAGCACAACTATCTCCCCATCGTGCGCGTGGTACACAAAACCAGCCCAATGCACCTGATCCACACAAATACAAGCCACATGTGCACACCGTACACTCGGCACAAGAATATAAATGTTACATGGCACACCTGACGTTAGGTTTCCGACCCACACATATACGGCATGCATGGCGTAGCAAAGCACTCTGTCTGACCTACACAAGGGCCCAATGCATGCACACTTTTCATGCCTACATAGGCCATTTGGTACAAATTTCCCTGAGTAACAATAGAGGAAAACAACACCTATCTGTACCTATCTGAAGTAACGTCTTCTGTCGGCTCAGGTCCTATATCTGTGACATCCAGAGAAGCAGGTGGAGTTGAGATATTTTCTCTATTTCTACTTTGTTTTTGAAAAAAATATTTCAATGAGATTTAACTGCTTTAAAAAGTCAGTTTACTCATTTTTAATTGGCTTCACTACACAGTCACATTTAGCTTACAGAAAAAGCACCAAGTGTCAAATGAACAAACGTAAACAATGCATTTAATTTTTGTTTAGGATGTATGAATGCCCCCAATCCACAGATCTAAACGTTTTGAGTCAGAGCCAATATTTTAACTGGAAAAAAATAAAATGTCAAATATTTTATTAATTAATTAAAAAAACAAAAAACAAAAAAAAACAAAGGAAAATCTCAAGGTGTGAACAATGTGGACATCTGCTGCTTATAAACAAGAGCCGCCTTTTTGTGTAATTTTTTGGGGGGTCAAAGTTGGCTTATATTCAGGTGCGTTCAATAGTCTGGAAAAAAGATTGAAAAATAAGATCTGAATATTTAAAATCATAAATCTGTTATGAATCAATTCTCTATAAACATTTCTTATAATCATCCTACAGTTGTTTTTCTGAACAATCTTTTTCAACCACAGTTAAATATTCCTTCTCAAGTCTTTTTTAAAATTTGACCCTTTTTCTTTTCCGTAGCCATCTCCCCCTGACCAGCGTCTTCTGTTTTTCTTTGTCCTCTCTCCTCCAATTACCTTCAACCACCTCACCTCGCTCCGACCATCCCATCGCCCTGCTGCCCCCGAGCTGTGTTGCGTGCTGCGCCGTGTTGTCATGAGGTGAGGTCAGCGGCTGGCATTTGTCGAGCCCATACAATCAGACATGCTGTTCTCTCTGACCTGACCAGACCTCCTCACATGTACAGAACTCCTCTTAGGAGGACTGGCAGAGAAAAATAAATAAGTAAATCAGTATCTAGACAAAAAAAAATACCCCCAAATGATTTTATTTTGTCCCCAATAAAGCTTATGGACATTTAAGCACATTCTCTAATGAAACTTTTAAACCTAACTTGTGGAATTTCTCTCTCCTAGGGAGTATCTTGTATTGTTTATTCCAAAAACGACAATGAATAAAGAATGAATCACTTTTGGCTAAAAATCAATACCCTCAGAGCCACACAAACAAATACTGCTCTGAAAATAAAATTTAAATAACCTTCTATAAACCAGACTCATTAAGTAAAGTAATTGTACTGCTACATAGCATCCAATTTGAAACGATTTGATATTGATGGGATGCTTTTATCAAACCAACAATAGAATAAAATAGTCTGAATAGCAAACGTAACTATCCCAGCAATACAGTCAGTTTTTGAGGTCGAAAACCACGTCAACATCACCATCAAGACAAATCACAATATCAGTGATATAATTGCCCGTCTCTAATCCTGCCACAAAGAACAAAGAAGATGGCAGCAAAAGATCAATAAACACAATTTTCAAATTGGCTTTTACTCCCAGCAAACAGTAGAATAAAGTAACTGTACAAAGAATGGTCTCAACAGATGTGTAGTGATGGCCAAGTACCAAAAGGAGTCGTGTGTTTGGGTATGTGCAAGCATGTGTGTGTGTGTGTGTGTGTGTGTGTGTCCAGCACTGCTGCTGGGACACCTGAGGTGAAGCACCTGATCTGAATCATGAGTGTCTGATTGGCTTGAGAGCAGGGCTCAGGTGCATCTCACTGAACTGAGAAGAATACCACTGGGATCTGGGATTCCCTGCTCAGCTAAACACACACACACACACACACACACACACACACACACACACACACACACACACACACACACACACACACACACACACA
>CAEGAF010174066.1:0-49019 GCA_903067075.1 Micropoecilia bifurca | reverse complement strand
ATATATAAAAACATACATACATACATACATACATACATACATACATACATACATATAGTCTTCCTCCCTTTTCAGCACCGTGAAACATGCCCACACATCTGACATTTCTTCCTTGTTAATACATATGCGATTCTGCGCTGCATCACTATCAAATGTCCAAACAAATAATACATAGCCAACTCCCACCCGCTCTGTCACAAATGGCAACAGAATGAAAGTATCATTGGTAGATAACATCAGCCCAGTTTCACTTACGGGACCAAAATCGATATGTCAGAAATGACTAACGCTGGCTAATATCTATGTTAATTCCAATGTAGCATGTTTTCCTAATTAATCTAGCTAATGCTACTTATAATTATTAATTATTTGACCTTACAGCACTGAAATGCCATTCCCAAAATAGTCAATTGAATTGTCCATAAATATGGAAAAAATCCAATAAAAGATTACTTAGCCCTTCCTGAGCATTGAAATCTACAACCTTGATCTCTGTAAACAAATTGTAGGACTCTATAGATCGCGCTCGCATGCACGGTTACCAGCTGCTGCACGTAAGGGGCCCGGTGATTGGCTAGAGGGCCCGGTGATTGGTCAGGGGGCCCGGAAATTTGCCCAGCCCGCCGGCCCGACTTGTTCGCCAGTGTAGCAGCACATGTCATTCAAATGGAACCTAATGTTCCACTAAAACCCTTTTCATTTTCTCACATTCAACTCTTGGTAGCAGATGTCTTTCAACACACCAGCAGTCTTTACACGAAAGGAAACAGTGTTACAGCAGAAATGACATGCTTGTGATCATTATAGTTCATCATCATTATCATTTCTCACTTGTACATAAAAAACCCAGCTTGATAAAGCTGCATTAGTGTTTCAGCTAACTGAAGTCTAATTTGTTTGCTGTGTTTCTTATAAACCATTTTCTCTTGCTTTGATTAATTAGCACCTGACAATTAGCGTCTTCATTTGTTGTTGCGTCACCTCCAGGGATGCGCTGTATCTGGTTTGTCGGGTAATGCAGAGTACTTGAGCAGCCAGTGCCTTGTTTTATGCAGACAGTTCTGTAGGGAGTTGCTTAGATTTAAACCACTAGATGTTTAGATGTTGATTTCATGTAAACATCTGAATCTTTGCAGATGGTTATTCATCTGAAGTTTTCTTCTGCTTTTGCACAAAACTGTGGGATGGAGCCACAATATTCCACCTTTTTTAAAATGTATATTCGTCTGGTGGTGTGTGTTTAATTACAGCTCAATACATTTCTAACAATCATTTCCTACAATTAAGATTTAGTAATAAAATCCACCAGCTTTAATTCAGAAGATTACATTCCTGCAAGTCTCAAATGTTAACAATTTTTAATTTTTTTTGCTGACCCTCACATGTTTTCTTTCTGGTATTTTTGCTTAATCTCCCTTCCCTAAATCACTATCTGCGTCTCCAATGTGAACAAAACTTTGTCAATATAATATGTGGAAAAAATATTATTTAAAAATTTGTTGTTTATGTTAAGTAATTCAGTTAAAATCACACGTTTGGTTTATCGCGTGAACAAACATGAGTAAGTTTGCTCACGCAATAAAAAACTACTTCCTGTCGTCTTCTCCGTGGTTTGTGGCAGTGACTACATCCTGTTGATCAAATGACTCTTGTGATGTGGAAAAAAAGTGTACATTGCTGATTTGTGAAAATAAACCAATTTCGATATGGCAAAAAAAAGAAAACAGAAAACACGTTTCACCCACCGCCGAAACGTTTTATCAGAAAACTACTTTGTTTTTTTACTTCGTTTGTTTGTTTTTCAAATTGGCGTGTTTCCATTATGCAAATCTATCTTCGGAATTTCAAATTGTGCAATTATATGGTCGATAGAAAAGCAACTAACAACCAATTTCTCACGACCATGTTTCATAATGATGGTTTGTTCCGGATGAACTTGTCAAAAAAATTGCATCGTTTCCCTCCCCACTAAGCAATTCAGAACTAGTTGCTCTTGCTCTGTGACTGTAACATGGCGAAATATGTCAGAGTTCAAAGGTTACAAACACTGTTTTTGCGAGGCGGCGCGCGGGAACGTTCAACCCGTCGTAACAAAAAGAAAAGCAGAATCATGTTGTTTCCCACATATCCGAATGAGCGCGAGCCAAAGCGGTTTCTCCTTCAAAGACGGAGCATCGGCGAGGTTGACTCCCATCCCTTCACCATGGATACGGCGCCGACGGCGACCCAGTGAGGCTGCATGCTAATCGCTCTGGTGGGAAGAGGAAAAAGACAAAGGAGGCCGCCGTTGTCGCTCGGCACTTCAAGACATTTTCACTAGCGCCGAGCGAAACGCCCACCTCATTGTCGCGGCCGCAGTCAGTGGCGCCTTCTCTCCTCTACCTCCCCGAGTCTGTGAAGCCTTATCTCTGTGCGGCAGACCAAGCATGTGCGCTGAGTAGGAGGAGATGGATCAGCTGATTTAGAGGAGATTTGATGCATTTTCAGCCGTGGCACACAAAGCTGTCAGATGTCAAAATCATCAACGCAGCCCTTTTGTGTTTGACTTCTGTTCTGTTGACGTAGCAGTTGTGAAGCTAAAATTCAGCCCTCTGATCTGTGCACGACACGGTACCTTAATCAATTTCCTCGCACGGTTTCCCGTTTTTTTTTTTTTTTGTCGAAATTTATTTTGCCGTTGCGTTTGATTAAACCCCTTTCAGGCTCGAGCTACCTTGACATATCGACTGAGTGGTTCCAGGCGCGAGGATCCTCCAGGGGCACCAGAGCAATGAATTTATTTTTGACGGGGCTCCTGCCAGCTCCCGAGATTGAAAACATCACCTTGAGTGAGACTGAGGAAGGACGTGGCGGGCAGCCTTTCATTCTGCCTGATTTAGAAGGCTGACTGTCTCTGGTGCACATTTTGAAGCTTTTTGGGGGGAGAAAAAGACCTGAAATTGACTGTGGAAGTCCTGGTGTCTCAAACCAGTCAGCACTGGTGCTCAGGTTGGAAAAACAACTACAGAGGAGAAACAGTATTTATGTGGATATTATCTCTTTGGGATCAAATATGTTACACAGAGTGGCCTTCCCAGGTGAAAAAAAAGCATACTTTAGTATGCTTCAAACACACATTATACTCAAAAAGCATACTTTATACAAAGTATACTCATATTTTATTTTATATATATATATATCAAATTTGACTTCAAAGAAATTTGGCTTTGTAATTTAATGCCATAAAATTGATCCTGTCTCACCAAAGGTTTGTGCTCTGTCTGAAACTCTGATTTCAGGAAGTCATCACAGCATGGCTCGCCTATTAACCCTTTAACATTTTCACCAGCGTTTCATTGAGAAGCAGCTCCAGCAATGAGCGCAGCAGATGCTCAGTTTCATCAGGAGTTTGCTAATTGCTTCTGGCTAGTCTGAAGGAGCCGACTGGGAGAGTTGTGGGGGAGGGTTGAACACAACGACCTAGACATCTGCCTCTAAACCTCCAGAAAGGGAGAAAATACAAATGAGAAACCATAGCAAATAAGAATATATGCATATACAATATTTTACACTACTAAAATCACTGAACAATATAAAGTACAAGTTAATAGAAGTTGTATATATTGGCAACCATGTCCTAGCAGAGTGCATTGTGGAAACATTTGAATCTTAAAACACCTGAGTGTGTGTGTGTGCATGTATGTGTGTGTGTGCTTGCGTGTGTGTGTGTAAACCTCTGATTAAAGAAAACGTTTGACTTGAGGAACTATAAGCCACTTTTGGGGTAAATTTGGATGGTTCACTGAGTCTCCAACAATGCATCTCTTTACCGGTATCGGAGTGCCTTTGGTAAATAATGTTTGAAAAGACCTTGTCTTCAGTGTTTGTCCTTCTGTCGCAGTTTTCTCCTCAATTTGCGTCTTTCTTTCCAGTTTCATTGTCCTTCTTTTTCCATCACCTGAGCACAAACGGTCACACTCCGTCTCCTCCGGCAGCCCGTTTCCTCGCCTGCTGTGTGGCCTAATTATGCGTCTCCTTCATAATGTGCTCTTCATCCCGCTGCCTCGCTCTGCCCTTACTACTCACACACCCTTCCTCTGTGTCCTCCCACTCAGTCTCAGGCCATGAGGATCGTGCGAACTGTGGGCCAGGCGTTCGATGTGTGTCACCAGCTGACCCTGCAGCAGAAAAGCGAGGATCAGGAGGATGAAGAGGGGAGGGTGGAGGAGCTGGAGGCAGCACCAGGTTATTCACACCTACACAGCAACCCACTCACAACTACAAAACACCTCCCTTCACTTTGCTCTCCTCCCAAATGTCAGGCTTTGCTCATGAAGAAACACACATTTGTGACAATTCTGGAAAAATATGTCATTACCTTCCAACGCTGTTATTTTTTTTTTTTTTTTTTTTTTCAAATGACAGATGCCGATTGTTTTATGAGTCAACTAGGCCCACAGATCAAAGCTCCACGGTGTGCGAACTCGTGCTGGCTCGGCGCCCACTGATGCGGCAGCTGTCGCCGCCTCGAGACGCGGCGCAAGCTCCGCGTGAAGCTTTCTGTCCTGACGCATGTCGTTCTCTCTGCAGCGAAGAAGAGGCTGGCGCTGTCAGAGGAGACGGACCTTGAAGGCACCACTGAGGAGAGCATCGAGTGCGTCTCCTCGTCAGACCCGGAGAAGAACAAAAAGGATGAGGCCCTGGGAACTGAGGCCAAGGTGAGGTGCAGCTTGCTCATGTCCACCTTGATCAATTTGGGTTTTCTCACGCAGCGCCGGCTGTTTTCGCACCCCATTAAAATCGGTTTCATTCAAATGCAAAATTGCTTTATTTATCCCAAAGGGAAGCGACGTTAAAGTTGTAACTCATATTAATTCAAGGTTTTTCTGCAGAGCTGTTGTAAACGGTAATAGCTGTGGCAGGAAAGATCTCTGGTAGCAGTCTGTACTACAGTGAATTTGAAGAAACCTCTGACTGAAGACACTGTTGTTTGATAACAGTTCTCTTGTTCTCAGTTTTGTCCAAAATTTTCCTTCTTTCCACCATCATGTTATAGGCCCTACAGTAGTTCCCGGTACAGAGCCTCTTTAAGTCCCCAGTTCTGATGCTGCTACCCCAGCCTTCATTTTCTCAGCTCAGAATCTAAATTCCTTGTTCAGAGATAACCTGTGAAGAAAAATACAGTGAGAAAACGCTCACTGTATTTATGAACCTGAAGAAGATCTACAGGATTGTTTTGAGGCTACAGTTAGGATTTCTCTTTGCCAGCCTCGACAGATGTTTCATTCGACAAGTTTTAAACATACAATTTCCCCCCGATTTTGCTTCAAATAAACCAGTTATTCTTCTAATGTCTTCTCCTGGCTTTCAGAAAGCAGAAGTACTCTGACTTTTCACATTAGGACCATGGTTTTATGTCTCGGTCCATAATAAAGCAGCTTATAACGGTGAAGATCAAGGAAAAGCATAACAACAGAGTACACAGATATTTGTATGACACTTCTTTACTCTGACACCCCTAAATGAAGTCCAGAGTAGAATTCAGAATTCATGTGATTAGTAAATGGTGTCTCCCTGTGTAGCTGCAGTGCTGTCTTTTAAAAACCATCAAAACTAATACAGTCCATTTATGCAGAAAAATCCATGAAATTATTAAAACTTCATATTCACATTTGTATATATAACATATAGATGCCACTGTATATGTGACAAAGAACAAGGGTGGAATATTGAAAATACTTTATAATTATATACTGCTTTTTGTACATGCACACAAAAAAAACAAAAAAAAAGCCCCCCCAAAAAATGATCAGCATATAAACTAAATTATTCAAAGCAGTCATTAAAGTAATCATTTTTACACTTGTTTTACTATAAACAAACTGTAGTTTTGTTCAGTTGATCATATTTTTACCAGTACTACAAAAACAAACTAGAAAGACCTAAAAAGGTACAAATACGGCACTTATTACTAAACCCTGAATCAATCGAATGCAGGCTGAAAGTTTTGCCTCGTAAAGCGTCTATGAAATTGGTAAACAGCTCCTAGAGATTCACGGCGTATTGAGCAAGCAGACGTTTGATTCTCGTTTGTGGAGGAACGCTCCACAAGGTCTCTTCAATATTGATGGGATCACATGGTTTATTGATGAGACCACTGCTACTCCTGCTAATCTCGGCGTGTTATACAAGCTGCTGCCTGTTCCCCGATATTTGACTGCCGCTCAGCGAGTCTCCGAGGCGCCGGCCGCTTTATTGGTGCTACAGTGGGAGAAAACCGGTGCTGCCCTGGCAACGACTTGAAGTGTTTAAGTAGAAATGCATTTACAACATTGTTGCCTGTTTGTGCTATGAGATGACAATGTGCATGGAAAATAATGATAATTCTGCGTCTTTAAAGTTTGCGCTGTGAAAGAATTTCTTCTGGCTTTGTTCTTTCGTCACAATTGAAAGTTTCAGATCATCAACCAAATTTTAACACAACGATAAGATTAAAATGCAAAAAGGAGTTTTCAAATCATGATATCAGTTACTAAGGTAAGAGAGTCAGTTTAAATGAAAGAATACTTTAAATAATATCCATTTTCAAGTTCCTGAAAATGTATCCAAGAATAACGTTTAAGAGTGTTTGATAGCCGATTAGCTATTTGACTTTCACAAAATGCATTTGTCTTTCTAAAAGGTAAAGGAAATCAACAGTATCAGCCTCAATAGAACGTACTTAATGTTCTTTATCATTTACCGTCAGACAACTGCTGCATTGATTTAGCCACAGTTTCACCAGGAGTGTTATTTAACCGGCCGAACCCTGAGTGCCAGAGCTGCCCGCTGTGTGGTTAATGAGCCGCTCTTGTCGTAATTTGTTCCTCATATATGAGCCTCATAACCCACAGCTTCACTGGCAAATTCACTCCTCAGTCCTTAGCTTTTATTAGAGACTAACATCAAGATCTGTTGTTTTGTGATTTTCACACAATATCAGCACCCTGGTTTAGCCTTGGGCGAATAATAGAAAACAAGGTTTTCTGTTCTTCTGGGGAGGAAAAGGATGAAAGAACAATAAATAGTCAGATAATCTAGTTCTGATATAAACAAGCTAGTAAGGCCAAGTATTTATTTCCCTGGGATGTACTGGGATCGATTCTCCATAGCAATACGTGGTGGTGACTAAAGTTAAAGTTGTGGTATCTTCAAATCTGAACATGAACTCAGCCAGTTGCAATATTTCAAATCAAGCATAAATATCCCAAATTCAAGCATCACTATCACGAGTCTGTTTCTCATCAAAGTAAATACACATTATTTTTAAAGGAGTTCAACAAATACTATCATGCTCAAGCTCTGGACCATCAGACGAGATGTTAGCTTAGCATTAATCAGGGGATTTCATGTTTCTGTTGCATGACGATGAAAGCAGCTCGGCGTTTCTTTACATCCTCCTCCCTGAGGAGCTCAAACTATCAGATTCTCAGCTTTTAAACCACTTCTGTACATATTTTTATTCTCACACACCCACTAATACACCAGCTCTCAAACATCTTCCCATTATTACTCCATGAATGGGCTCCATGCAAGGCTTCATCAGAACAGAAAGTTCTCTTAACTACAAAGCCCGCTGGGTTAGCTCAATGCTTTTGATTGTACAGTGTTAATAGCAGAAAGATTGAGGCGGGAGAAAAACAAGAACACAGCAGACACGGCCAGACTAAAACAAAGGTGTAGCGGTAGCGCCGCATACCTAGCAACCATCAGATATAGAGGAATAACGGAAGGATGTTTGAGAGCTGCTGTATTAGTGGGTGTGTGAGTAAATGTGAGTGTAGAAACGTGAACAGAAGTGGGTTAGTTGGATCAAAGCCGATCAAACAGGCTGTCTCCTCTCTTAGCAACCAGCCAGTTTTGGCAACCTGCTCTCCATTTTCTGTCTTTTTGTGCGTTTGTTCATTTTCACTTCCTCTGGTCAAGCTGATGTTGCCTTTTCTTTATTGAATCTCTTTAGTGGAAACTACAGAGGGAATTTTGAACCGTTGCCTGACTTGTAAATGTAAATGAGACGTTCAAAGCAGTGATTCATCTTTTACATGAGTGCTAAGCAGTTGCAGTCGGACGTCACATCCCATCAGGACGCTTTTATTTTAATTTTTTTTTTTTTTTTGTAAGTTGACCATTCAGACGGTCGCTTTTAAACCTCGCAGCTCTTCCAGTCATTAATCCAAGGTGATGATGATGGATCAAACTGCTTTCTGTCTCTTCTCCCTCCTTCGTTTGGGCCTCACAGGGAGCCGTCTTCCCCCACAACATCCACGACCAGTTCTGTGCTTTTTGTTTTCCGCCGCAGCTTGGCTTCATTAGCATACAGCGTGCTAATGAAATTCAGCCAGTTAGGAAATCATCTTAATAGCGCTTTGCATCATCAGGAGCACCGTCACTCAGATTTATGTCTCTGAGCGCCACTGGTGGTTTTGATCGGTGCCCAGACCTGCAAATTGAAGACATCTGAATCTGAATGGATGAAGTCGGAGAGGGGAAAGTTGCGTCTCTTTACACTTATTTGTATTGAGCTTATTTGATAGGGACAATAACCAAACTGAATAAAGCAGCAGTCCCATGTCTGTACCATGGTGATTACAGTGTGGGTTGATTTGCAGCCCTTTTATGAACAGCATCTCTAAGGAAGTGGGATGGTAATAAAAGAGCACAATAATTAACCATAATATTAACAACATAAACAGCGTCATATACATGAAGCAAAGGGATTAAGAGATAAAAAATAAAATGCATTAAGCGTGAATGTAATGCTGTTTTTGACACAGCCCAGAGTTTGGTGTGTTTTTCATAATATTTATTCATAGTTCAGAGAGCGACTACTGTTCTGCTGTTGACCCCTCATGACCTTAGTAAAACCTTTGGACCGTGGGAGGAAGCCGGAGTACCCAGAGAAAATCAACTTATGCACAGGGAGGACATGTAGTGTGACAATAAATAAAACTGTTGAGTTTTGTGACACCAAATAAAATAATTATTTCATTTAAAGGCGAAGTTTCAGAAAGAGCGTGAGTTTCTTAAAGAGACAGAAGCACAATTTCAAAGCATTACGTTCCAAAGTTTCTTTTAAGTCACATATGATGTATAGCATTTTTAAAACAACTGAAAGGTAACATAGTAACTTGATTGGAACTATGTGGCTGGAAAGCCCATAATATCGTCCCTTTATGCATGTGCATGTCGGAAGGCAAAAGGTTTTATAGTGTTGTTGAATTCTTCAAATATACAGACTGAGTAATTATTAAAAATCAGTCACTAAAACCATCTTATGCTACTCATTTGCCTGTTCGATATACTCTGCTGAAGAACCAACAAATAATTTATACTACATGAACAAGTGACTCAGAAAATCCACTATGAGTAGGTAAATAAATCGGACGCAGTGAGACGTCAGACGGCTCAGTGACATTCAGAGCTGATCTGGTTCTGCTCCGTGTGTCCAGGTGTGTGAGGACTCTCCTCTCCTGCTGAGGTCCCCTGTCATCGAGGCCTCCTCCCTGCTCCAGCCTGCGGCCGAGGCCTCTTGTTCCGCAGAGCACCAGGTCCGGCTGCTCCAGAAGCAGCTCCAGCAGCAAGAGCAGCAGTCACTGGCGGCTTCCGCACAGGTCACTTCCTGTCTTTTTTTTTTTTTATGTCCCAATTGCGTTTGAGACTAAATCGGAGGGTAAGACTGGAAAAACCTGGAGGAACCAAATGCCTCGAACGGAGACTCTATTCCTGTGCAGTTTGCTTCCAAAGCAGAAGGCACAAAGGGAAAAAACACATTTGTTTTTATGGACGTGTTCTCTGCAGGTCCATGTTCTGCAGGAGCAGCTGTCGGTGGAGATGTGTGCACGCACCGAGGCCCAGGCCCGAGTCCAGATGCTGCTGCAGCAGAACACCGACCTGCTGCAGCACATCTCCCTGCTGGTCAAGCAGATCCAGGAGCTGGAGCTCAAATCGGCCGGACACTTAACATCTAGTGAGTGAACAAACGGCTTCGCTTCCTTGTTTATTTTGTTAGATTTTACTATTTTCTCCTCCGCAAAACTTCAAACTACCCTCCTCCCCTCCTCTCTTCCTTCCCCTTCTTCTGGTTTGATTTTCTCGCCCTATCTTCCGGTTATAGCTCCTTTTTATCATCCACCGCTGGCACGCAATTAATTATCCCATGACAGGCCTGTCAGAGAATGCAGTAAAGATCTCTGTTCTTCCCCCCCACCTCTCTTCCCTGCATCCAGCCAGTGGCGATAAGCTAGCATGAAGTAATTACTTGTGAAACCCTGTCAGCGCTGACATCATCCCACTCTGTGCAGCTTCTCCCTCTCTGCATAGAAGATTTATTGCTCTTGTTTTCTGTCTTTTTATGCGAATCCTAAAATTCCACCTCTTCTTCGCTTCCCACCAGTCGATGCCTCGCAGAAGTATTCATAACTTGAACTTTCTGACACGTCGTCACATTAACTTCTGTGTATGCCACTGAGATCATTCACAAGAAACAAACACACACCAGCAGTGTTTCTCAATTATTGTCTATCATTTTCTTTTGCGACAGTAGCTGCGTTTGACATTTCTAAAGTAAATTAGCTTAACGGAAACGCACCAATTTTGAAACAACTCTCATTTTTTGACAAAAAGTTTTGCCTCTAGGGTGAGGGGTTGTTTTTTTTCTTTTTTTAGCTGTATCAAAATTTGTTTATTTTGCAACATTGCCATGGAAACTCTTTTCGCACCAAACGAGAAACATGAACTGGATGTTACCACTGGTGTAAACCATGAAGAAGACAATTGGAGGATGATGTTGACTCATCGCGTGAACAAATTTATTCATGTGTGATCTCAGTTGTTTTTCTTATTTAATGAAAACACAGCAATTTATGAAATTGTGTTTTTCAAACATCAGTGGAATATCAACAAAGTTTTGCCACTATTTGTAATGGAAACTTTAAGCACAATGATCCGAATTTGTACAGATGAAACCATCAGTTTAACTCTTTTTTCTCCTTCATATCACGTCAGTGGGTTCCCAGGACAGTCTTCTAGAGATCACGTTCCGCGCTAAGCCCCCCGGCGCTCCTGGTGCGTCCATGACTCGTTCCTCATCCGCCGGGCCGGTAGCAGCTCCTTCTCAGCTGCAGATCGCTGACGGCGCCTGGTTCTCGGCCCTGTCCGGGCCCTGTTCCCCGGGCGGCGCCGACTCCGACTCCGTCCCACTGGGGCCGAGAGGCAGCGGGGTCCGACTCGAGTGCTTCCGCTTCTCCTCCCTGGTGTCGGACAGCCTGGCCGGGGGCCGGGACGCAGGAGAGACGCCCAGCGACGAGAGCTCGCTGCTGGGGGAGCAGGTGCTGGGGGCCCTGGAGCTGCTGTGCTTCAGAGAGTCCGGCATCGGGTCTGAGTACGAGTCAAACACGGACGAAAGCGACGACCGCGACAGCTGGGGGCAGGGAGAGGGAGCGGACGGTGCCGCACGACTCCTCAGCGTGCTGAATTCAGAGAGCCTGCCGGACTGCCTGGGGGACGACATGGCCGTCTAGCGGTGTGGCGATGTCTGGGCGAGGCGAGAGAAATTTATGCACCTATTCGAGAAAACTGGTGCAGAAACTTACTGATGCATCACACAAAACTTATGAGTTGTGAAAAAAAAACTAAAAGACATAAACTCATCTATGGAGCTAAATTGAGGCCCACATTTGTTCAAAAGAAAAGAAAATAGAAATTGGAAAAAGGATTTTGAAACTGAAAGAATATTTTAAGCTCAAAAGAAAATTTTAACCTGAAAAAATGTTCAAAGCTACTTCAGTTTCAAATCATTTTTTTAAGTTTCTTTTTTTTCTTTTGAAAAATTTTGCTCCATACTCATCTGCCCTGTCTGTCATCTGCAGCTGTAATGTAACTCTTCACGTGCATTTCTTTTTCATGATTGTCTTATTTCTGTATTTTACTTTCTTTGGTAAAATGTACTCTCTGAAAGGTAAAAAAACTAAACAAGCAGTATTTCTATGCTACTGAAAACACTGAAGCTGAACTGCTAAAGTTATCAAAGTCTTTTCCTCTGCTGCTCTTCTAGATCGCTAACATTCCTTCAGTAGCTGCTGGGTTTTTTAGGGCTTGAAAAAATAATCGGCCTCTGCTGCATCTACTGCGTGTTCATCCAGTTGTGAAATTAACTGATGACAAAAATGTTCTGATAGGAAATTATTACCTAGTATGTTTTTTTTCCAACAGCTTTGGAAATAATATATTTTCACAAGGCATCTCAGTTCTACGGAGGGCCAAAAGGGACAAAATTAAATAATTAAAGACAATGCAGATAATTAATTCAATTGGTATTAATTAATTCCTGCTCCTGCATTGTCACCATTAGATAATTTTATCTGTCAAACTTGCCCATCAAAGTCGAGTGGCGGTGCTGTGTGCTGGACTAATGCTGATCTGATGAACTCCACTGATTCTTTGAAAATTATGGAATTGTAACATAGGATTTTTAAGAGCTTTCACAACTCATGAGCCCATTAGAAAGATTTTACAAATAACAGGGAACATAGAAGCAAGAAGTTGTCATCTGGTCCACATGGCAGAGAAAGTCGAACAACTGATTAAATGCCATGATTTTCAAAGGATGAGGCTAAAGTAGTGGAGTTTGACAAACAGTTTTAGCCCCGCCCACAGTTTCGCCCCTTCACTTTAATGAACACGGTTGACAGATGAAACTATTTCAGGAACAGAAACTATGAATTAATTAAACATATATCTAAATAAGTGTTTATAAAGATTGAATTTTAATCATGTAATTCCATATTCAATAAATTATTTAGTGATGCATTTATTTAGTTTTGTCCCATTTGGCCCTCCATAGGTTTTGACCAGTACAAGGCAATGTCTTTCTGAAACTCATGTCAAGAAAAAGCTTCTGAAACTTATTTTAAAAAGCTCCAAAACGTGCTTTTGTTTTTTGTTGCTATTAATCTTTATTATGTTTAACATCAGGTTCAGCAAGTAACGCATAACCTCATCCACCTCCTGCAAATGAAAAGCACAGAGGACACCTCAGCTCTATAGACAAAATATAACTCTTAGCAATGAAATATAAATCTGAAATTCAAAGCTGCTGTCACAGTGTTAGCTAGTTAGCTGGCTGTTTATATGTGTGTATTGAAAGAGTGTTTGTTTCAAAATGTTCTTTCAAAGTTTTTTCTGTAGCATGCTACACTATGCTACAAAAAGCATAGTGTAGCATGAGATCAAGTCAATTATTGGTAATTTCAGCAATGACGTGTACGTGGCATTCATACACCAGATTTTTGTCAATATGTCCAAAAGTTCTGTAGCAGCTACGTTTAACAGTTTCAGATTGTGTTTGCGGCGACCTGTCCAGGGTGACCACGCCTCTCGCCCAGAACGTTAGCTGGAGATGGGCACCAGCAACCCTACCAACCCCACTAAGGGACGAGGGTGTAAAGAAAATGGATGGATGGATGGATGGATGGATGGATGGATGGATGGATGGATGGATGGATGAATGGATGGATGGATGGATGGATGGATGGATGGATGGATGGATGGATGGATGGATGGATTGTGTTTGCTACATTATGAAATATTTAGTAAAGTGATGTCGAAGTTTGAATTTTCTATTTGAGACAAAAGGCAGACAGGCAATATTATCGCAGGGATGTTAGACAAATAAACATCAGTGGGTGTAAATTTGAGACCACACTGGGTAACTGACTGAATCAGAAAATAGGTTGGGCTGCCTTCCGTTGGAGCCACTTCAATCAACCAGGTTGACCGAGTGTCTGCATAGCGTAGCTTGACATTAGGTAATGTCATTATTGGGTCATTTTCCTTTCACAAATTTGATTGTATTTGTGTATGTGTGTGATATATATTGTGTCTAAATTAAGGATTTATTTCCAGGTGAAAACATGATCATTATTTTTGATCACATTCAACAGCTTTTCTATGAGGTATGTAGCAAGTTTGTGACTTCAAGAACCACTGTTATAAAAAGTTTGGATATATGTATTAGCTTCACATTCAGGAAAAATAAATTCTATTTGGGTTAAAATATTGAGAGAAATAATTAGCCATCTCTTATCTATGTCTTTTATCGAATAAGACAAGACATAGATAAGTAATGGTAAGAGATCTGTTAAATAATACAAACTTAGGGAAGACTGAGCTTTTTTTAAGCAGCATTATACAAGACTTGCAGATAATTTAATATAAAAAATACTAAGGTTGAAAGATAACATATAATTTCATTAAAAGATTTAGGATTGTTCCTGTAGCTCATCAGATTAAATTACCAAGATAAACTGGACAGAGCTTCCATTTCAATCCTGAATTTAAATATAGCAGCATGATGTCATGTGATAAGTATTAAAAACTCTCATAAGTAAGAAAAAACTTATAATAAATTTTTGAAATATATTTCTGAAAGATCTAAAAGTTATCATGACCGCACTGTTTGTTTTTTGTGTATGTTTTTGTTTGCAATATTCATATTTATTCATATGGGGCAATAAATTTTTTGGAGTAAATTTTGCTGCGCAGGCTTTAACTTTAAACCGTAATTATACATGGCATAAAACTGAGCATGCATCTAAACAGTATGGCCTTTTCTATTCACTTTTACAATGCATAAAATAATCAGCTGGAGTTTCTTCATTCTGGTTTTTGTTAATTAATATGTCTGTACAACTTTATCACATTTCAGAGGGAAATGACTCACTAGCTTCTGTCCTGTCCCTGCTGCTTAAAAATGTAGCCATGTCACATTTCAGTGCTAATTACTAATGGGGTATATTTTTGTAAGTCTGGTTGTGTTGTGCTGTCATGGACAGTGGGTGTAATTTCAGTGAGAAGAATCGGGTAAAACCTTTATTTAACTAACATTAACTTTATGAAATCAGAAGATTTTTGACAGTCAACTTAAAAATGCTAATGCTGCTATGCTAAAAGAACTTATAGTTCTTTTAACTGATAGTTCAGTTGCATCAGCACTGTTTAGATTGGATATGTCTGCACTGAACAGGTTTTTTTTTTTAAATACATTAAATTTACAAAACTGCTATTCAATTAGGAGCTAATTTAAAGTTTCTTAGGACTATCTTCGATTGAGACAAGAATCAAAACAGTAACATTTGAATCCCCATTAAACCCAGGCTGACTATTTCTGCATTTCAGAGTGTTTAAACCTGTTTATTTTATTATAAAAAACAGAAAAATGGTTTTTTTAATTTTGAAAAAGATTGTTTAAATCTTGTTCTCACAACCTAATTGTAATTTAGAAAGCGTTGTTCAGCTACACGTGTTGCTCATTTTCATTAGCCTTGTTGCTGAAACACTAACTGTGTTTCCATTGACCATCTAATTGCACAATTTGACATTTCGAAATAAATTTGCTTTATGGAACCGTGTCAATTTTGAAACATCTCTAGTTTTCTGATTAAAAAGTTTTATCTATAGGATGAGGTGGGGTTTTTTTCTTTGACTGTATAAAAATGATGAAAATACTTCTGTCGCTTCACGAGTCACATGGACAACAAGATGTTACCACTAGCGCAAACCACGAAGAAGACAACGAGAAGTTGGACAATGACGTGGCATAAAATAATCAGGAAACAACTTACCGCGTGAACGAACTTACTCACTTCTGATGTTGATTGCTTTCCTTCTTTAATGGAAATTGGGAGCGGGAGGGGGGGCACTCCCTCCCTCCAGAACGACATCGTGGCTGGCCATAAACTGCTGCCGTAAACTGCTTCACACGTTGAAATGTTTTCGGACAATTTTAAGAGCGATGACGCTCATGTAGAACACTTTTGGACTCTGATGCACCAGCTCCACCATGATGACTGTGAGTGTATTTATTATCTGTGTCCCCGAGCCGGGACGGTACCTCTGAGCCTCATTTTTATTCCTCACCTTTCTGTTTATGTCTGTTCACAAGAAGTGTACTCAAAATGAAAGTGCACTTATGTTGATGTTCCTCGTGGAATTAAATGTCCTTTCTCAAAATCCACTTGGTGTCGTGGTGCGTCTTGTATATTTTATTTAGGGAAGCACAGCTCCACTTTTTCAGTTGAATTAATTGAAACATGTAAACAAAAACACTAACACAAACATAAATATTTTGAATTACAAATGTATTTGGTAACTCGAGCCAGTACAGCACAACTAGAAACCCACATAGCTTCACAAGTTTGGTCAAACATGTAACATAACTGACTGTAATTTGTTCAGTCAGTGCAATTAGGAGTAGAAGAGCCAATGTAAAATAAATAATAAAGTAAATGAAACTGTCAAAAACAAGTTGACAACCTTAGTCAAACTTGTAAAAAAAAAAAAGTGCAACAATTTTCTTTCAAATGGTACAGGAGTTAGGAATTCAAAATATAATGTAAGCGTAGAATTACACTGAATAGATCTATTCTTGTGGATTGCTTTAAGCATCGTCACGATACTCGATCTATAATTCACGACCGATCCAAATATTAATATCGGATCGATTCACCTCTACTTTTTGAAAATAATCTCTTAAGTACAACTGTTTTCCAAAATAAGGACAACCTTTAAAAAAACAACAACAACAAAAATACCGCTTGACCTGTTGTGAAAATGAGACGCGTTAAGTTCTCTGTGAAGGCAGCGGCTCTGTGCGAGTCGCACCAGCTGTGCTCATCAAAACGGGTCAGCTTCCATTAAGCGCAGCGCGTCTGCAGGCCGCAGCAGCTCCGTGTAAAGCTGATAAGCTGGAAAATATGAATAATATCAGACATTACCCGCCCACATCTGTCCGTGGCGTCCTCAGCTGCTGCTGACACAAATAGTGGGCGGCCCGCTGCAGTTGGCATCTCTTTAATCTGCTTGATTATCATTTTAAAAAAAGAATGTAAGTAAAACCAACAAAGAAAATAAGATTCACGCTCTCGAATCTTATTTTGTGTTTCGCCAATAAATTGAATCGTTCGATGTAAAATGATGAGTTTGCATAAACGTCCCGGTATGATCCATTGCTTGAGGTTTGAGGTGAGGGGTTAGAAACTAGCTAAGATCAGTGTGTAGTTTCTGTTCTTATCAGTTTAGTATCTGATGTCTCCACTTGGGGACTGTATGTTAAATTGAATTTTGAAACAGGGAGATAGAATAAGGGCTAGAGAATAAAGTGGGAAATAATTGAGCGGATTTTGATTCAATACGTTTATATTTTACTATTCTGATTTTCTCCACAAAACATCTCAGTTTTTGCTCTGCAGCTTTTGAAACAAAAACATATCATCTGGTAAAGTTTCTCTGATACAGGAATAATTATTCTGCCATTTTTTATATGGCATCTTGGAAAAATATTAATTGTCCTTGAAGTCAGGCAAGTCAGTTAGTACAAATAATAACTTTAATATCTTGTTAGAATTTTGACCACCAAAATGTAGTGCATAATTGTTAACTTGGATTTTCAAAAAATTTTTCCACTTGAATTTTTAGTCCTCTTTTACTTGTTTTCTGATTTCTGATGTCCTGAAATCCTATTGGAGAGGTAGTATTATTCGTTTTCCAAGCACATAGTGCCAGTTTATAGCACAATCTTCATAGCACATCTTGAAGTTGGGTCTCTGTCTCTTTAAGAAGCTCCTGCTCTTTCTGAAACTCCACCTTCAGGAAGTCATCACAACTTGGCTCCTCTATTAACCCTCTAACAGCATCATAGCAGTCTTATGCCACGTCCAACCAGGCGTTTTGCACGGCTGAACAGTTGCCATGGGAGATTAAAGGATTAAAGAATCACATTAACACTCCAGGTATGTTTTTGATAAGGGATTAACTGTATAACATGATGTAAAGCTACAAAAAGTAGATTTTACATACCGTCTCTTTAAGGGGGGTAAAGATTAGCTGAGTATTTCTTTATTAGCTCATGTGAGCTAAAATCATGTGTGAAGATTGAAGGGAAACAATTTCACTTGTTGAACCTACAACCTAACCCACAGAAGTGAAACAAACTGGTGATATTGTGATATTTATAATATGTACATAAACCTGGATATGGATGATATGAAGCGAAGTTGAAAAGGCTCCAAATGAAATTCATCTTGGAGATCTTTACAGTCCCGGATGGGTTCAGGTGAAATGTGTCAGTCTTCTGTTTACGTTTTGGTGGAGTTTGTGGATTTACTTGATATTTAAAGTGCTAACCTGCTTCTGTTTCTGATCTTCGTCATACGTTCAGCATCTCTCCTCTTCAAGGTCACAATTTCAAACAATCCCAGCTCAAAACGTGTCTATTTTCTCTGTTTCTTTCCTTCCATCCCAGATGGATTGACTGTCACACCAGCCTGTGTTGTCCTTGCTCTTTCCCTCCCTTCCCCTACTTTCTCTCTCTCCCCTCCCTCTCTCCCTCTGAGTCTCCTGTCCATACCCAGAAATACCTTCCAAAGACGAGGTCAGCAGCAACTCACGGCTTTGAGTGCATCAAGTTCTAGAGAATGTGGAATCTTCTCTGAGAGAGGACAGAGGAATGTCAGAATGTAAGTAAAACCAACAAAGAAGAACAAATCTCATCTTAAACAGTTCAAAAAAAACTTATTTGTTAAAAGTTGCATTTTCTTAATCTAGATCCAGGATTTGAAGTTCAGTCTTATATGTTCCTGCTCTTTAATTTAATTTTTTTGTATAAATGTAGCAATAAATTCAGTGGAGCTCTCCAGTTTAAGATTTAAAATCTGTTTTGATTTCCGCAGACGTACGTAAGAACGCCTAGTGAATCAATGACTCCAAATGGAAGGTTTAGAAAAAACAAAAATAAATTTCTTATTCACTATCTGCCTTTTCAGGATCGCAGCTCCTTGAGACGACGAGTGTCATGGAGGTCAAACTGAACCTTTGCTGCGTCGCCTTCATCCTGACGGCGGCCACCGTAAAGACTCAAGTCAATCCAGGTAGAGAGACACGTTCAGGCTGTTCATCTGCCAGCCAGAAGGCAGACCAGTCAGCTACTGTTCATAAGATTATTCAAAAAATGAAAACATTGGCATGTTGTCCGGACCTTAAGGTGGGTGGGCTCAGAATACGTGATGTGTGTGTGCGTGTGTGTATGTGCGTGTGTGTGTTTTTATACATGCTGCATATAGAGGACCACTGTCACCATTGAGGACCTTTTCCAGGTCATCACTTGTTTTCTTGCAGTTTTACAGGTTAGGATTAGAGTTATGATGAGAATTATGTTTTGGTTAATGTGTGTGTTAGGAATATACTAGTAATATTTTTTGGATTGAGTTCAACTGAATAGTGTTAGTGTTAAAGAAAATGTCTTGGTTAGGCATTTATCGTATTGTTTATCATTTATCGCAATAAATTTTTTGTCTCAATGAGAATTTTGATTCATTGTTGTCACGATAAATTCCAGTCAATAATGTTTAAAACCCCCAAAATCTGTTTGTAGTGTTGCGATTGTAAGTTTTATTATTTTTCCTCCAATGTTTAGACATTAGGGATGAGCATTTATTGCATCGGTTATCATTTATCGCGACAAATTTCTTATCATGCTAAGAATTTTGATTCAATGTTGTCGCAATAAATTCCAGTTAATGTTGTTTAACATGTCCCCAAATTGTTAAGATTCTTTTACTATTTTTTCACTGAAAGCATAAAAAAAAAGTAGTTGCAAGTGACTTTTGTCTTAAAGAAGCAAATTCAATCACGGCCACACGGTTACCTCAAAGAATTAATAAAAAGTTCACATCGAACTGTCAAAATGTACTGCAAAGTGTGGTGATAATCTTTAAGTTCTTATTTTAAAAGCAGCTTCTAAAATGAACGGAAGCCGATGTGAAGTTCTCTGAGTGGGAGCAGTACAAGAAAGTGTGTGTGTGTGTGTGTGTGTGCGTGTGTGTGTGTGTGTGTGTGTGTGTGTGTGTGTGTGGGTGTNGTGTGTGTGTGTGTGTGTGTGTGTGTGTGTGTGTGTGTGTGTGTGTGTGTGTGTGTGTGTGTGTGTGTGTGCGGTTTGCCCAGTGGTCAGGAGGCAAACATCCTCAGCACAGGCAGAGCTTTCAGGAGCAGGAGGCAGGGCGGGGAAGGCAGAAGGTTTGTTGGCGTAGCTCTGACTAACACACACTCCTGCTCTCATTCTCCACACGTGACCAATCAGGTGCGTCCTTACATTTCAAGACTTTTCTTTTCTCTGCCTTCTTAAAGCTTTGCAGGCAACAGGGCAACAAGAAAACCTCGACCGGGGATAAGATTAATTAGGATACCCTTTTTCCCTATATTTGGGATGGGATGTTTTCTCTAATACCTTGAGTTTTGTTTTCCTAAGGTAATCTGGGCCGGCTTTCTAAGATTTTATTTTTTTTTTTGCTATAAAAGTCATGAAAACCGAGGAAAGTGAAGAGCGGCCAGTTCAGCGGACACTCCCTTCTCGCTTTGCTTAGACTGGCACCCACACAGTGATGCCTCTGTTTGGCTTCAGGGGCCACGCAGGGCAGCAGGAAAAGGGGCAGGGAGGAAGGCAGTCCGGTCCAATTAGTACTCAACTCCTCAGGTCCTTTAGAAATATATAAAAAGAGGAGAGTAGGGGAGGAGGGGAGATGGCAAGACACCTTGCAAAATTATTCATGTCCATTAAACTTTTCCATGTTTTGACACCAACACAAACTTCAGTGTGTTTTGAAGCCTTCACTAAGTTGGACAAGATGTTCACCGCTTTGGAAATCAAAACCTGAAAAGGTGTTTGTATTGAGTTTCCTCGGTCGGGACTTAAAGGGAGTGTACTGTTTAAAATGAACTTTTTTGAGCCTCACGTTATGATGTTATTCGCTCATCAAAAACATACCTGGAGTGTTGCCTTGATTCTGTCATTCATAGTTGAGAAATCCCTTAATCTCCTGTGGCAACCAGGTGTGCAAAACACCTGGTTTGCACACTTTTGAGGACGCAACTCCTCCTCAGAACAACAGATCCCAGGCTTCTGCCTCACAGATCAGCCCTGTTCTGGGACTCCTCCACCCAGCTCCTTCAGACTAGCCAGGAGCAATTAGCAAACAAGAAGTATAAGCTGTTACTCGGTGAAAACGATGTTAAATGGTTACTAGAGGAGGCATGTTGTGATGACTTCTTGAAGGGGGATCTTAGTCAAGTCCAGCTTATTTGTGTAGTACATTTTAGCAACAAAGCAGTTCAAAGAGCTTCACATCATGAAAACATCACAGAATAATTAGCTATGAAACAAACAAATAACATTTAATTTCCAAATATCATCAAGAATGATCATTAAATACAGATAAAATATATCAATTAATGTTCTGGTTACTATTCATCAATGGCAGCTCTGAACAGATGGGTTTGTAGCCCTGATTTAAAGGAACTCAGCGTTTCGGCAGGCTTCTAGTTTTCTGAAAGTTTATTCGTTTGCCTCTCCATGTTTGGTTCTGGTTCTGGCGATGCAGAAACAGAACCAGAAGGTTCTTTCAGAGGTTGAAGGTTGATACAACAACAGCAGATCTTTAATGTGTTCAGTGACTTATAAACAGAGTATTTTACAGCAGCTGCCTTGTGTCTGGCTGTGTTTTCAGAAATGTGTCGCTATCCCCTGGGCATGACCGGCGGGCAGATCCAGGACGAGGACATCTCTGCTTCCAGTCAGTGGTCCGAGTCCACCGCCGCACGATTCGGAAGGCAACATTAATTCCTGCTTTTATTCCAACATCTCACTTCTTATCTATTTGAGAAACAAAAAGTCGTGAATTTAAACTTCTTTTTCACCCTCTGCTTCCCCAGACTGGACTTTGACACTGGCGACGGGGACGGGGCCTGGTGCCCCGACATCATGTCGGAGCCGGGCGGCTTCAAGGAGTACCTCCAGGTGGATTTGCGCTCGCTGCACTTTATCACCCTCGTGGGCACCCAGGGTCGCCACGCCGACGGCATGGGGAAAGAATTCGCCCAGAGGTACAGAATAAAGTACAGCCGGGACGGCAGCAGCTGGGTGGGCTGGCATGACAGGATGGGAAATCAGGTGCGTGTGCTTTCTGGACAACATTGCTACATAAATCTGAGTCAGACACGGTGACAACGTGCTGATTATTTTTAATTATTTCTCTGGGGAACAATAGAAACAGACTGAGTAAGTGTTTTAGCAGTTTAATAAAAGAAAAAAGCCAACAGATCTTTACAGTGATGAGCTGAAACTTAGTCATTTTTACAAAGTGCCGAGGCATTTCCATTACTGTTGCAGCGGTTGCAGTTTTCAGGCCAAGCACCGATCATTAAAAAGCCCAACCTGCTGATTCCAATTTTGGCCGAAACCAATTTATTTTGTTTTTTGTTTGTCTGAAAACAAATCTGTGGTTGCTAAGTACAACAACAGACTTGCCAAGTTGGCATCAACAATGTGGCTATTGTTATTATTATTATTGTTAACGGTTGGCCTGTCACGATAACAAATGTTTCTGGACAATAAATCGCTCCAGAAGTTATTGCGATAAACGATAATATTGTTTTGAGATCATTTTCAAGTAATGTAATGCTAACAGCATAACGCAGGAACACATTCTCAAAGATTAATAAACTATAAATCCTAACAAACATTTAACAGTGGAACTGGAAGACATTTAAAATATATGAAATAAATAAACAAAACAACAGAAACAACAAAATGTATTATGAAGCCTCTGTAAGCATAACTGTCCTTCAAAAAACTGTCTAGTTGAGACCAAAACACCAAACTGAAGACTTTTGTCATCCAGTTTTTTTAGAGGTAGACGAGCGATAAATCATTCAAACTAAAATTGAGTTTGTTTTAAATTATCATGATATCAATTGATTTATTTGTTACTGCGACAGGCCTACTTATTGACTGATTTTCAGACCTTTGCATAGTTGGATAAGATCGGTTTCACATCTAGGTATTGTCTAAAATTGAGGAAATCTGGTCTGATTTATCCAGTGCATCCCTCCTTTTGATGCAACACGATGCTGATCTTCTGCAGGAAACCACTGTCAACACAAGAACACAAGGATTTCTAAAACATCCAAGTCTCTCTGAAGGCTATCAATCTGCTAATAAGCGCAGGACATTGATTTCAGCTGGACTCTTTCACAGCTTCACCCGTGATGATTACATAACTGCACTGAACGTATCAACGGATCATTTTCTAGCAAGGCAAAACGCAGTAAGAACAGGTATTTATAATGATAGGGCTATTTGCTGGTGTCATATTTAAGATTTTTTGGTTAGCTTGCTGGCTTGGAAGATTAAATAGATTAAACAAGGTTAAATACTCTTACAACAAAACTTAACACCTCTGATTAACATATTTAAGGCCAACTTACTTTTTAAAAAACAATTATTTAAGATATTTTAAGCTCTTCAGGCTTTTTAAGATTTTTTAAGGATGTGGTGACACCCTGATGGTTTCAGTGTAAATGTCACTGTAAGAATTACTGAAACTTTTATTTTTAAATAGGATTTTGGGTGATTTTTTCCCTCGTCATCTGGATTCTGTGTTGGGTTTGTCTCAGTCCACTTCGGTTCCAGCTCCAATTAGAAAGTTGGATTTTCCAAGTCAGATGCAAAAAGCGACTCCATTTAATTTCGTCCATCTCTAGGCAGAGCAAATGCAGTTGCATTTGAGGCTAAAGTTGGAGGGGCGTCACAGGTAGAGACAGAGATAAGAAATCTGGCAGCTTTTAACTCACTTCTAACCGCGATATGCCAGGCGGCCCTTCAGATCAGGGCAGAATTTTTACATTAAAATGGATCTACACATCAGACACACACTTTGCACTAGCCTGAGAGCAAAAGGAAATTGTTAAAGATGTTTTCCCCAAAACCAGAAAGTGTAAGAAAAATAAATAGTAGAAACTACATTATGTTCATGCTATGATTATGATTATGTTCATGTTCGTAAACATGTGGTGTACATAAACCTTAACGTGTGGCTGAAATAGTTGCCCGCCTTACAGAATTGTTTTTTTTTCTGTCACAGATGCTTTAGATCATATAACAAATCTAAATATTAGACAAAGATGAGCTGGAAAAATCCTGATCCTAAGCAGTGGTGCCACCAATAGGAAGTCTAAAGGTGGCTACAGCCCCATCTTGAAAAATGTTAAATAAAAAATAAATAAATAAATAAATTTAGATGAAATGTAAATTCTGCATTTCCTGAGTTGTGAATCCCTGTACATTTTTTCTGGTCTGGTCTGGCCACCCCATGAATAATTTTTGGAAGCACCACAAAACGCCCCAAAGCATAAAAAATCCTGTTTAAGGTCATCCCACAGTAGCTATGACAGATTTAAGTCTTGATTTTGATTAGGTCACTCCAAAAAAAAATTTTTTGGGAAGATAAAAACAAAAGGAATCAGCACTGCTTGTACAGTCTGGCCTGGGATAGGGAACCTCTGATTTGGAAATCAGAGGTATTTTCAAAGCTTTGAGACCATTTTTACAAATTTAGATTACAGACAGAGATTTGTATTATTCCTCTTCTCTTGGTGCAGAAGAACAAATATTAATCTGTCAAATTAAAGTTTGCTTCAGTTCAGTGACATACTGAGTTATGTCTAACCTGAATGCCCTGTCTCTCCTCTTGTAGGTTATCGAGGGCAACAAGAACACCTACGATGTGGTCCTGAAGGATCTTGAGCCCCCCATTGTCGCCCGCTTCGTCCGCTTCATGCCCGTCACCGACCCGTCCTTGATCGTGTGTATGAGGGTGGAGCTCTACGGCTGTGAATGGCTGGGTTAGTCAGGGCTCTTCACCACGAAGGCTTAGGCATGAGCTGGTGTGACATTCTGATGGTGTTATAAATCTGATTAAAAATACCACAGATTTTCTTTATTGACACAAAAATGAAAATCTGAAAAAAAATGTTTAAAAATATCTTTTTTTAAAACAAGAAAAGTTGCAATTATCTGGTGGAACATCTCAGAGGCATCTCAGAATGGCTGTAAACGGCTTTAAAGAGAAACGTTGTGATAACTTCCTGAAGGCGGAGTTTCAGAAAGAGCCGGAGCTTCTTAAAGATACCGAGGCGTTAAATTGTGATGTCAAATTTCTTCTGTCATATTTGATATATAGCGACAGCATTTTCACAACCCTTGAAGTTAACATAGTTACTAAATTATGTTATAATGTTATAAAATGACTCTATGTGCCTGAAAAATACATAATACCATTCCAGTACAATTTCTCAAATTTTCAAGTTTAGTTTGTTTTTACAATTGAAACAAGGTAAATTCTAAAAGTCTCTATGGAAAAAGTGACATTTGTGATGTTCTCTGTCGTAGATCCATCCATCCATCCATCCATCCATCCATCCATCCATCCATCCATCCGTCCCCATCTGTCCAACTTTTTAGACTTTTTCGAATGCAATTTTATAAAGGTCAACTTTGACCCATGGTCCTATGGACGCCTCTATAGTTAATCAAGTTAAATAAAGAAAATACAAGCAATCTTTGGGCAAAGCATGTTCAAATATTAGTCTATTTGACTGTTTTCATTGTCGTCATGGTAGGAAATACAATTACGCTGCTTTAAACTTTAAAGTATAAAGCAGATGTTAAAATAAATTTGAAGTTTGCTTATATTAACAGCAATATATTTTAAGCTCGTGTTTTTCGGATCAAATTTTTCTGTAGCCTGACGGAGGTTCTCTAGTTTCCACAACATAAACTGTTCATGTTTTAATTACTTAAAATCTATTAAGTTAATTTCCAAATAGCTGAATTCGTCTTTCTTGTTTTTATAGTCAGCTTCTTTTAGCCAGCTAACTGACAGTGTGTGGTGTAATAGTGACCATGCCAACCAGCCTGTGCCTTTACAGACTGAATTTTTCTTTACAGCATATTTTTAGTATGATGTCTCTATGTAATAATGTGAAAACTTAAAAAAAACCCATCATTTTAGTTGTTCTTTTCCTGCTCTTTCCAGACGGCTTGGTGTCTTACAGCATTCCAGATGGACACCAGATGATCTACAGAGGGCTGGATGTCTTCTTCAATGACTCTGTGTATGATGGAGCAATGGCTCAAAGGTCTGAACTTTATTTCTACATGTTGAACTATGAGGAAAACGAGGATGAACAAATCTAACTTTGCTTCTCCAGACTGACCAAGGGCCTGGGCCAGCTGACGGATGGCACCTGGGGTCTGGATGACTTTCTGCACAGCCACGTCCCTGGAGTGTGGCCTGGGTACGACTATGTGGGATGGAACAACAAGACTTTCCCTAAAGGTTACGTAGAGGTGGTCTTTGACTTTGACCACATCCACAACTTCACCTCCATGATGGTAAGCAAGAACTCAACACAGGAGGCAACATTTTAGATATTCCTTGCATTAGAGTACCTTTAAAGGGACTGTATTTTTGTAAAATTGACTTTTTTGAGCCTTACATCTTGTTATAATGTCATTCTCTCATCTAAAACATACTTTGATGCCTTAATTATTTCATTCATATTTGAGAAATCCCTTAATCTCCCATGGCAACCAGCTGTGCAAAACACCTGGGTGGACCTAGCCCCGCCTTTGAGGACAAAGCTCCGCCTTGGAGATGCAGTTTCCAAGCTTCTGCCTCACAGAGCAGCCGTACCTTGTGGCTCCTTCACTCAGCTCCTTCAGACTAATCAGGAGCAATTAGTGAACGCCTGATGGAACTGTACATTAAATATGTTTTTGAAGGGTTAATACAGGAGTAATGGTGTGATGATTTCCTGAAGGAGGAGTTTCAGAAAGCGCAGGAGTTCTTAAAGAGACAGAGGCCCAATTTCAAGGCAACAAATCAGGAAATAAAATTTATTTTAGATCATATTTGAGATATATAGCATTTTTATAAGAACTGAAGTTAAAATGGTTACTTGATTGTGCTATAAAAAGGCTCTTTGTGCCTGAAAACACATAATACTGCCCCTATGAAGTCTGGCACACAGCAGGATTTAGTCCTTTAATAATGCCTTCCACCTCTATAGATTCATTGCAGCAACATGTTCAGCCGTGGAGTGAGGCTGTTCAGACAGGCCACATGCTTCTTCTGCTCCGAATCAGAATGGGAGCCTGACCCCATGACCTTCAGGCCATCCGCCGAGCCCCTGAGCCAAAGCGCCCGATTTGTCACCGTGCCACTCGGGGATCGGACGGCCAGCAGCATCAAGTGCCGTTTTCACTTCGGTGACCAGTGGCTGCTGTTCAGCGAGGTGGCCTTCCAGACGGGTAAAACTATCAGAGCCACCCCTCAGAAAGCCTTTCATTCCCACCGCACAAAGCCATTATGTTGGATTCATAGCAAAACCGCCTCCTGACTCAATCACTCTGACTTCCTTGCCTTTCTGTGTCACAGGTTCTGCCGTTTACAACACATCACTGGGTCCTAACAAGCACGGACAACACAAAAAAACCCTCTTAGGTAACCAGCCGAACCTCATCTGATCCATTTTCTTTATTAAGGCTTTCAGGTGGAACCAGTATTGTTTTATTGGAAAGTAAGCAAAGGTGAAGATATGGGTTAAATTAAATGCTTTCTAGGTCAACACTGCCCCCTGCTGAGAGAATCACAAACTACAGTTTTCAGTTTTAAGATTTAAAAGAAAAGAGAGAGAAAAATTTCTACGTTTTATTTATTATCCAGCAATGAAATGGCGAGAATGCTACGTTCCTTTTCATATGATACATGATTTACCACATTTAAGTATTTTCAACAAGTTCCTGTACATCATCAGGAGACAATCCCACTCACAAAGTGGATGACAGCAACACAAGGATCCTGATTGGCTTCCTGGTGGCCATTATCGCCATCCTTTTGACTATCATAGTCATCATACTGTGGAGGCAGGTCTGGCAGAAGATGCTTGAGAAGGTGAATGGACTGTATTTATTATTGGAATTTTTTTTTGTCTGTTTTGATTTTGGGGGGGAATTATTGCTGATAGCTAAAGTTCAGACTAGGAAAACTGACATTGGAACCACATTAAAAGTTACTGGTGTTGCATATCCTAAAATAATGGCCTAAGTCATTTTTTGCCAAAAGTTATTATTATTATTATTATTATTATTTATTATTATTATTATTATTATTATTATTATTATTATTATTATTATTATTATTATTATTATTATTATTATTATTATTGTTTTGCCTAAAACATTTTTTGGAAAGAAGAAAGTGATGATTTTTTTTTTCAGAAATTGCTTTTGGCACAAATGACTTAGGCCATTATGTTATGAAGGTGATAATATAAAATGAAATGGGTGAAAACAAGCTATTCTTAAAATCTAGGATGCCTTTCAGCTGGCAGATTAATTCACTTATATCTAGAACGTTTTCATCAATATTAAGTATTTTTTTTACTTGAAACATGTAAGGAAAGTAACCCAGTAAGGAAAGTAACCTTTCAGCAATAGGTTTTGTCTTATTTCAAGTGTACTATGATAACCAGACCAAAATTACATGTCAAGATTTTGGATTTTTGCAGTGTATAATTTTCCAAAGTCCAGACCTGGAATTTTTGGCAAAGCTTTAAAATTGAAAGGAGAGAATAAAAAACTGCTCATCATTTTGTTAAACGTTGACATAACATCTCAAAGAACTACATTCTGACCTCTCATAAGGCCTCCCGCCGCTGGCTGGACGACGAGCTGACCGCTCGCCTCGCCGTCCAGACCCAGGCCTTCTCCTTCCTCCGCTCCTCTCAGTCCAGCGAGGACGGCTCCGGCTCCGGTTCCGGTTCCGGCTCCGGCTCCATCTCCACATACGAGAGAATCTACCCCGCCTCTGCCAACTACCAAGAGCCTTCTCGCCTCATCCGCAAACTGCCTGAATTTGCTGGGTGCGCAGAACACCTCGGTAAGGAGGGAGCCGGGGGTCGAAGTTCAACGCTAAGGTCTTTAAAATAGGTCCTGCAGCACGTGCTTGTCTTCCAGAGTCGGGAACCTCCAGTAGAGCAGGCCTCAGTTCCGACAGCGCGCCACATTACGCCGAGGCGGATATCATCAGTCTGCAGGATTCCTCGGACAGCAGCTCCATCACAGCCACCAACATGAATCTCTTTGCTGGATCGGATTGGACCTTAAGGGAATTCCCAAGAGAGAAGCTGACCTTCAAGGAGAAACTGGGAGAGGGCCAGTTTGGGGAGGTAAAGTCATTTTTTGACTTAATATTAAAGTTACTTCTGTTCAGTGTCAAGTAAAGACCTGAACCAAAGCGGACGATGAGCTGATTTCCCTCCACACAGGTGCACTTGTGCGAGGCTGAGGACATGCAGGACTTCTTGGGCGAGGATACGTCGATGGAAGGTAGCAGCGAGTCTCCTTTGCTCGTGGCTGTGAAGATGCTACGGGAAGACGCCAACAAGAACGCCAGGTAAGAGTCGCTGGCTGAACGGTAGAACAACAGAACCGTCTTTGACCCGTTCAGTTCTCAGTTTTAATTGGTGAATTTGCTGCAGGAACGACTTCCTGAAGGAGATAAGAATCATGTCTCATCTGAGGGATCCCAACATCGTCCGCCTGCTGGCGGTGTGTGTGGACACGGACCCTCTGTGTATGATCACAGAGTACATGGAGAATGGAGACCTTAACCAGTTCCTTTGCAGTCTCAGACTGAAGACCCTGACTGGCAGCAAGGCAGACCAGCAGGAGGGGAGCGAAGAAGTCAGGTAGTGCACCATCTCCCTAAATACGCAGTTTGGGCTTTGTCACATCAAAACCGCAAACTGATGTGTTTCATTGAAATGAATGAAAAGTTCAGTGCGCATCTGTATTCAGACCGGTGAGTGGATACAGAACTACCTATCACTGCAGTTGCCATGTTTTCTGGACTATAAATCATCTAGAAATTGCAGTCTTTGACTTAGAAGTCTGCAGGCAGTTTCTGGCACACCCATGTCTGTGGTCTAAATCAGGGTGGTCAGTATTGACTTTAAGTCTCTCTGGACTGCTAACCAGTGAACAAAATCTGAGTTGCCCAGAAAACACGGTAAAAATGTAACTATTGGGGTTGTTTGTACCAGCTTTTGAGCATAAAGCGGCTTAAATGTTTGCCTATTTTTTCTTGCAAAGTAACTGAAGCTCAGTCGAATTTCATCGATTTTGGTATTTTGTCACACATTCTTCACTGGACTTTAGGAGTGTCACAAGATCTTCTCATACAAGATCTCATGACAAAACATCACAATAATTCTTGTTGAGGTGACTGCTGTCTTCTGAGCATTAGTCAATTGTAGGCACCATGTCTTTGCTTGAGGAAGTTGTAACAGAAGAGGCCCGAGTTACTCTCAAATCATTTGTTTGGCAGCATTTAGGGTTTCCAGTAAGAACGATGAATGGCAACAGAGTGAAGACGCAAGCAATATGTAAGCACTGCAAGTTGTTCAGAACTGAAGAAAAAAAAATAACAAGCAAACAAACTGAATACACAAACATATTTAAGTTCCTTAGAGAACTTAAATATGAATAACTTGTAAAAACATTGCTAAAAGGTTAATAGGGGAGTCATGTTGTGATGACTTCCTGAAGGCGGAGTTTCAGAATGGGTAGGAGTTTTTAAAGCCACAGAGGCCCAATTTCAACGCGTTAAATTATAAAGTAAAATTTCTCTCAAGTCGTATTTGACATATAGACCATTTTTATGACAACTGAGGGTATTGATCATGCTATAAAATGGCACTATGCTCCTGTACTGGAAAGTACACAATACTGCCTTTAAATGACTTCTGAGGCCAATTAATTGCACTAGATTTTTCAGCCTTAGAGGAAATTCGGCTGAATATTGCACTTTCCAGATTTTTTATGAACAAAAAAAATGTTTTGTTGGCCCTAGTTACCTTTGTTTGACAGTGGTCAGAGAGAGGAGGAAGACAATATAACAAAGGTCATTAGGCTGGGACTTGAACCTGTGATTTGCCGCATCGAGGACTAATGCCTCCTTACTTGGATTGTACTTAACACCTGCGCCACCACTGCACCACACTGTTCTCATTTTTATGCATAAAAATTAATCAAGAACCTTTAATCAGTACAATACTTCTTCTGTCCTGTATTGTAGTTCCGTCAAACTGCTCAGCATGGCAGTGCAAATTGCGTCTGGTATGAAGTACCTGTCCTCTCTCAACTTTGTCCACCGGGATCTGGCGACCCGCAACTGCCTGGTGGGGAAGAACGACACCATCAAGATAGCGGATTTCGGCATGAGTCGGAACCTCTACAGAGGGGACTACTTCCGCATCCAGGGACGAGCCGTCCTGCCAATTCGCTGGATGTCCTGGGAGAGCATCCTTTTAGTGAGTGATCAAACAAAACGGGACTGGATTCCTTAAAAACTAGAACGAGGTTCTGTTTTTGTTGTCTGTTCTCTCAGGGTAAGTTCACCATGGCCAGCGATGTGTGGGCTTTCGGAGTGACTCTGTGGGAAATCCTGACCCTGTGCAAGGAGCAGCCGTACTCGCAGCTCTCTGACGAGCAGGTGATCGAAAACACGGGCGAGTTCTTCAGGAACCAGGGCAAGCAGGTGAGCGCTGCACAGGTGGTCAGGGCGCATTTACAGTGTTGTGCTAAAGTATTCATTTTTCAACTTAAATTATTCAATGTTTACATCCATGGACTTTAGTGTATTTTCTTTGGCATTTTGGTGATAAATCTACACAAAGCAGGTAAAAACATTTGACTGGAAAGGAAACAACACATGGTGTTTAGATTTGTTTCAACTAATAACTGAGAAATGTGTATGGAGCTAAATCGAGACCATAAAGTTTGTTCAAAAGAATAAAACTTAAACTGAAAAAAACTTGGATCCAAAAAGTAGTTTTGTTTTTTTTCTCAGTTTAATTTTTTTCCCCTTTTGACCAAACTTTATGGCCCTGAGGAAGCTCTGTAATTTCGCTCCTAAAGTAAAAAATTTGGTAAAAAAAAAAAAAAAATTAAGAAAAGCTCTGAACTTTTAAGATTAATTTCAGAAATGTTCTAGAAAAGAACTTTCCAAAAACTGAAATTCAGAAATATAGGAAATTTCTGGGAGGGTTTTCTGGTTTTCTAGCAATTTTTCACTTTCCAAGCTCAAAATTAGAGATTTTCTAGATAAATTTGGAGATTAGTCTCAATATTTCTGAGTTTCTTGACAGTAATTAACTCCTGCTTTCTTTTCTGTCTACAATGGCCATTAGAGATGGAATCTTTAGCCCTGCTGTCTCAACGTTGCACAAATGGCTTTTTTAAAATCATAATATAATATTTCCAATCAAATATAATAGATTCTGATAATAATGTGACAAAGTGTGGAAAGGTTAGTGGTTAAAAGCTCCTTATGGTGCTTACAGTGTTTGTACTGTCTTATTTTATGCTATACATTCCCTTAGCTCTTATTAAACTAAATATAGCCTGTCTTGCTTGTGATATAATTTCCTTGTATTTTTATGCTCCCAGGTATACCTGCCAAAACCTCAGTGTTGTCCTGACAGAATCTATGGTGATCTCATGCTAAGCTGCTGGAGGAGAAATGCTAAGGAAAGGCCGAGCTTCCAGGAGATACACGCCCAGCTGACGGAGAGCAGATGAGACCCCAAGCAGCTTCTACAGGGTCAATTACCGCCTGGAAGTGTCAGTTCTAGATTAACTGGACAGACTGCAGCTAAATTGGGGTCACAAAGTTTGTTCAAAAGAAACTGAAACTAAAACTGAAAGAAAGTTTTACAATCTGTTTTGCAGTTTGAAAACTTTTTTTCTAATTTCAAATCTTTATTTTCAGTTTCAGTTTTTTCCCCATTTTAAAACTTTTTTCAGTTTCAAAACATTTTTTCAGGTTCACTTTTGTTTTCAGTTTCAAAATAATTTTTCAGTTTCAACTTTTTTTCAGTTTAATTTTTTTTCAGTTTTAAGACTTTTTTTCAGGCTCACTTTTTTGTTTCTTCTGAACAAACTGGCCTCAGTTTAGCCCTGTGCAAACTGTTTCAGTCATAGGCAGCCATCTGGCATACCATAGAAACACTGAATTACAAAAATCGGATATCTGATTGCTTGAAAGGTTTGAAAATAACCAGTTTTAAACTACATACAAATATTTTGCAATATATGAAAAATGTTGAATATGTGAAATTTTTATTTGTTATTCTCTGAAAAAATATTTTTGGCAGACTATTGACTTATCAGGTCTGACACTTGATCAAATGAGACAATGAGATAGGATGTTTATTTTGTCTAACATTTATTTTCATTAATACTTTTCAATTTGATGGATTTCAAAAACATACCGTTAGCAAAACGTGCTATTTGTTATTTTACAGGGGGCTTTTGTAATAGTTTGAAATTTTTTTAAGTTGGACATCAAATTTGTATTTTTGTCTTCAAACGTTTATGCCTCATTTGGTGAGAGAACTTGTGTATTGATATACCAATCTTTCCTATCCACTCAGCATAGTGGATGATAGCACTGTTTTGAGATCAGGTCATCTAAAGTTTTCTTTTTAATTACTAATCATGTCAAAAACAAAAATTTCTCTCTGACCTGAAATTTCAAGCCTCCTGTTTATGTGGACACATCTGAAATCAACTTTGGACTCCATGTAAACAAAGAAAATTGTATATATATGTATGTGATGCTGTAAGTGACAGATACATAGGATTACTGTAGTCTTGAAGAAAACACAATACTGCTCATATTAGGAATAAGCAGTGTGTACACACTGCATCCACACATACATGTATTTATTTTTACATTCTTTTTATATTGTTTCTATTTATAGTGTACCAATAAAATCTCTTTACACATTTGGATATTTATGTTTGTTTACCAGTAGAACTCAGCTTTGTTCAATAATGACACCTGGATGTAGATGTCACCTACGTCCAGGTGTTGTGAGGTGAGAGACAGAAATTCAAATAATGTGACTTTTTATACAAAAAGATTCCTGTACATAGTTAAAACTATGAGAAAATGTGTGCCGTCGCTTTCTTCATGGAGTCAGCAGAGGGCAGGTTCGAGGCGACTCCGTTTTTGGATGAGGTCCCTTTAAATTAAACCACGCTCTTTTGACATTTTTGGACTTCTGGACCTGCCGTAGCGGCAAGGTGATTGGCTAACTGTCTGCTGTCATCCAATCACGCCATAGTTTGTGATTTGGCAGATATTTAGTAGAATCGGACGATGGGCCGTCCAGTTGCACTGAAGGTGAATATAAACGGACGTTAGGAGTTTTTCTGAATATTTTTCTGTTTCATTTCCAAAGGACATGGAGAAAATTGTGGTGGTAACCGGAGCAAACAGGTGAGCGAACTGAAAACTGGCGAATTAAACAAATTAAACGCAGTTTTTGTTTCTCTTTGTAGCATAAACACTAATAATTCAGTAATTGACTTGCAAAGTTACAGCTGGACACAAGAGACAATATTCTACCTGGTGAGACGTTCAAGGTCTCTACAGCTATGAGCCGCTAAGCTCTTATAAGGGTAATTTGCTCATTCAAGATACATTTGACAATTCAACACGTGGAGGAGAAACTTAATAGATTGGACTCTTAAAGGTATCCTACACAACATGTTAAACTTTAATAAATCTGCAATAGTCAAACATTAGCGATATATTTTTGTTAATTTTTTTTCACGAAAAGCGATTTTGCAAAACAGTACATAACTTTTTTGTGAATAGCATAACAATGTGTGAGGAAAAAAACCAATAATCTATAACAAAGAAATATTCTCAGGGAATTGTTTCCCATTTAAAGTAACGTAATTACAATTTAGGCAGTAAATTAAAATGCATCATGCTTTAATTTTGTGTATTAGCTTTTAAAATTATTACTCGACAGTTGCACAACGTCAGCTCTTTTACTTTAATTTAATAACAAAGTTATGAAACATTTAGCCAGAAACCCCATTTGCTAGCATACATGCTAAAAACACACACATGGTTATTAAAAAAAATCAAAAGTGCTTTTCTTATATTAGGTTAACAAGATTTTTAAAAACAAAATAATTTAAAAGAATCATATCTAAGCAAGTATGTGGATACATTTTTGCATTGATTATTAACTGTAACATATGAGACCCCAGATCTCTGTTTTCCCATGTACAGCACACACACAAATCACAGATCCAGAGTTTTTCCAACTAACTTTGAGTACACAAAGTTAGTTGTGTATGTATATATATATATATATATATATATATATATATATATATATATATATATATAATTTTTGGTGCAATTAAACAGAGTTTTTGTGTGGAAGAAAGGAAAAAAAAGTCATAAAATGTAGTAGCTTTCCCAGACACCCATGGACTAGGCCAAAATGGAGCTAAAAACAAATGCTGCCCATGTGATTTAGATATTTGAAGTATGTGATTGTGACATAACAAAATTGGATGTACCAGAGGAGGATGTGAAGGATGAGATGGAAGAAGATGACCTTCAGATTCCTCCATTAATGCTTACTGTGAGATTCTCTGTGAACTGTAAGTGTTTGAATCAATGGAATCGATTCCACAGCGGCATCGGCTTGGCCCTGTGTGACCGGCTGCTGTCCGAGGACGGCCGGCTGCGGCTCTGCCTGGCCTGCAGGAACATGAAGCGGGCCGAGGCCGCCCGCGCCGCCCTGCTGGTGAGTCACGGCGGCGCGCAGGTGGACCTGCTGCACCTGGACGTGGGCTCTGCACAGTCGGTGGTCAGTGCTGCAGATGAACTCAAGGCCAGGTAAATGAGACAGTTTCATCAATGAGCTACTGAGATGGTTGGAGGTTTTGATGCCGGGTCGCGTGTCGCTACAGGTATCGCCACGTAGATTTTTTGTATCTGAACGCAGGAATTATGCCCAATCCGACGGTGGACATGAGAGCGTTTTTCAAAGGTCTCTTTTCCAGGTAGGGATCTGAAATCAGCTTTGATGTTGGGGTTGCTTTGAAAACCTTTACAGCAACTTGGTCTTGTTTTTGTCGCAGGAATGTCATCAACATGTTTGCGACGGCTGAGGGTCTGCTAAATCAGCAGGACCAGCTCAACTCAGACGGCCTGCAGGAGGTTTTCGCCACAAACCTGTTTGGTCATTTCCTCCTGGTACGCAGCAGAAAGTCCCCATCATCCAGCATACTGTACTTTTGTCACCTGACAGGATGTGGTTCTTAGGGGAAACAAGCGGACGGTTTGTCATTTTACAAACCTGCTTCGTAAAAATGTACTTTGTGGTATTTTAAATTTTAGAATCTGGTAGAGACCAGATCGCTTTTTTTTTATGTCCTAGAACATAAAACTTGAGAACTGATGGAGCACGTACCAAAATCTATGATTATGTTTTTGGAATATTTTAACTTTTTTATAAGGTTATTCAAATTGCTAATAAGAAGGAACTTTCAGTTCAGGAAAATAGAGGGACTTTATGAACAAGTAAAACACATTATTAAGAAATCTTATTGTTGCTGACATCAAAATCAATGTTCATCCACATGCTAGTTGTAGCACACATTCTATTCTTAGCATTTTAGCTAATCTATCTTACACACAAGTTTTTGCACACTAAATGAAGTGAGTCATTGTTAGCAAGTTAAGCATGGCGCTTAACTTGATGCTGATAACGGGGACCATAACATTTATTATATATCAATAATAATATAAATTTGGGATAGAAACATCAAAAATTTGCTTTGTATTTAAATTTTAAAAAATACGGAAAAAAATAACATTTAAATAAAGCTATGTAACGGTTCCATCCTCTGCCTCCTGGTCCCAGATCAGGGAGCTGGAGCCTTTGCTGTGTCAGCCGGGTCACACCTCCAGGCTGGTGTGGACATCGTCCAGCAACGCCCGGCGCTCGGCCTTCAGCATCCAGGACATCCAGCACCGGCGAGGGAAGGAGCCATACAGCTCCTCCAAATATGCCTCGGACATGCTGAGCCTGGCGCTCAACAAACACAAGAACCAGCAGGTGCCAGAGTCGGGCGCTCTGCGACGGAGCTTCGGTTTAAGATTCAGAAAACGACACACGGTGTCTCTCTGTGATAGGGGCTGTTCTCCTCTGTGGTCTGTCCAGGCCTGGTGATGACTAACTTGACCTACGGGATCCTGCCCTCCTTCTTCTGGACTCTCATCATGCCCATCATGTGGTTGGTGGGTCGCTCTGCTCTTTATTTATTCACATCAAAATTCAACCTCAAACCGCGTCTGACGACCTTTCTGTCTCGCCACACAGATCCGGATTTTCACCAACACTTTCACGCTTACGCCGTACAACGGAGCCGAGGCGCTGGTTTGTATCCAGCTGGGGTTTTCTCTGTTCACATATCCCTCTGAGTGGGTTAAAGGCGCGGCGTAAACACAAACTCTTGCTCTGATCTGTCACAGCACTGGTTGTTTCTTCAGAAGCCAGAGTCTCTGGATCCCAGAGCGAAGTACCACAGCTTAACATCCGGACTGGGGACCAACTACACCGAGCCACGCAGGGTCAGTAACGTCTGTCCTAGGCAGGTTCTGCTTTAGATGGTCATCAGCTTCGTTGTTGGTCTGCACAAACTTCAATTATAATGTAATTGTACAACATACATTTCAATTAATAGAATATTAAAAAAAACAAGTTTTGGCTGCACAACTTTGAATTTAATGTAGATGTTCTTTAATCCAATTAAGTCAAAATGTATACACACACACTACGGAAAGCCATTTTGGCCATAAATCGAAAAATTAAAACCCAACAGGAAGTCATAATTCCAAGTTTTAAAGTCATAATTACATGAATAAAAAGTTATAGTTATGAGTTTCAAAGTGGTAAGTGAAAGAAAGTCATAACTTCAACTTTCAGTAATAATTTTCACTTTGAATATTATTACTGATTTAATTTCATGATTATGACTTTGAAAGTCAAATTGATGACTTCGGATCTCATAATTTTGACATTGAATCTCATAATTATTAGTTTGAAAGTAGAAATAATGACATTTACTCATTATTAGGACTTTAAAACTTGTAATTATGACTTCCTGTTTGGCTTTTGCTGTATTTTTTTCATGACAGATGGCTTTGGTTAAATGTTCCTTAGAAAGTTGCAGAGAAAACCCACATACTTTCCATAGCCGATTGTGCCAGTTGTCTTTGCTTAATTCTGACTGCATTTAATAACATTTGTCCCTAAAAAGCACAAAACTCTTGGAGGCTGTAAAAGAGATAAAGTGTTAATGCACAGCCTCCTCTTTAGTGACATATTTTCATCGTCATCTAGTAACAGTTGGGTCTTAAGAGGAAAGATGTTGGAAATTTTAAACTGCACCGATGAAATTATGTCATTTCCCACATTCAAGAATCTAGTCAGAATTTTCTGCTTGCTTTTGTGTTCCAGATGGACCTTCATGATGAAATGACCAAGGTCTTCTTCTCAAAGCTCTTGGAGCTTGAGAAAGAAGTGAGAAGAAACCTGAGCAAGAAAACAGTTGACAGTGAACATTGTCAGCAGTATCTTAATGAGAAACAGTAGCAGTTTTTATAAAAAAATAAAAAAAAGGGTTTCCTATCTTGATTTTAATTTTTTTTTCCATATCAAACATGCAATATGTTTTAACTTCGGCAAATTGAACTTCATTAAATGTTTATTTTCCTGAATCTAATGTAATTTTTATTTGAAATATTTAGGTAAACGCAAGTTAAAAATGATGGTGGTAGAATAGAACAGACCAGAAAGTCTGTTCTATTCTACCACCATAAATTTACAGATTCCATTTAGATTATTATAACATTGTCTAGGAAAATAACAAATCTCATAACAAGTAGTGTTTTTATTAGTATAAATAAATGTTACTTTGCTTACGCACATTTTAAGAATAATCCGGAAGTATTTCTTCAGCGCATGCAGAAACGAGCCAAAAATATGGATCGTGCAGCGAGTCCCGTCTGACCGTCACGAGCTAAGGGTCAATAGCTTTACCAACTTAGAGTTTATGTTAGTAAACAGTTTATATAATTATTCACAGTGTTCCTGGCTTAAATAAAATCATTTAGCAACAGAAACTATTTTAATTCAACTAATGATTTAGCTGGATCAAAGTGTCTTAACTGTAAAGTTAATTTCATTTTGTCAAAACTTTGGAAGAAGTGGTCTGTTTATTTTATAACAGATACCAGTGTTAACGGTTCAAGATAACACTGGTGTTGAACCTATGAGTAATTATTATTATAAGACCTTGACCTTATCAGGCAGGTGTCATAAATAACTGAGACTGAACTCTTTAGCTATAACAGTTGTTTTTCTGTCAAGAAATGGTGCATCTATTTAAGCATTTTCAATCTAAATGACTAGTTTTATTAATAACTACCAGTTATAATAATTTTTCATGGCCAGAGTTAAACCTACTACATGTTTGGCTTATGAGGTTTACTTTCCAACAATTTAATCAAACTTGTATGCAAATTCAGATGCATGACATTTTTGACACCACTGATCAAGATTGGTACAACATTTGGGTTTGCAGAATTCGGATTCCCAACACTGTTAAATAATGGTTGGGCTTTTATTGTATTGTTTATATTTTATTATGATAATTTTTTTAAGAATTTTGACTTATAATAAAAAAAACCCTGCAAATTGTTGGGATTGTCAATTATACAATTTTCTTCACCATTTGTTCAATACCAGTATCAATAAAAGTTAATAAATTTGTAAACATGATTAAATTCAGTTACTGTTTGGGCTTTGGTGATACAAATCACACTTCATTGACTGATGTCCTAAAAAAAAGTGTTGCATTGTTCTTATCACTTTTATTATTATCACAACAGTACCCAAAAATATAGTGATAAAACTTGATGATCCCATTTTCTGCAACATTTACTAACTATAGACATTTGCTCCGCTGTAGTTCAAAATTCAACCTCAAACTGGATTGTTTTACACTTACAGATTGTATTAAATGTAGTTTGTGATATTTCATTTGTAGGAATCCAAATAGACCAACTGTATTAAATTAGACAACTTGACATGAGGCCCTGCTTAAATATTACATCAACTAGAGGCTCAAACCTGGATATAATTAATCAACAAGTATTAAATATACTTGTTGATTAATTATTGCAGTTTTAATTTTTTAAAATTAAAACCGCAACATGATCGTTTGGTAAAACTGTACTTCCATTTAAATAAAAAGAAAAGTGATACCTACATCTAGCACCGCTTATCTTACAGATTTAGTTACAGATGTAACTAAAACCCGGACTTTTTTGGAGAGGGAATTAACTTCGTCACGATTGTAAACAAACACACGGCCTCCACCGCGTGCTCAGAGTGGCGCGCGGTGCTGGGTGTCCCGGATGATGCTCGCACCGGAAGAGAAGGGGGCAGCTCTCTCAGCCATCTTGTGGCAGCATCCAGCGATTCGGTCGCATCAAGCCTCGTAGAATCGGAGGTGAATCCCGTTGAAGGGGCGCCATCATGCCCGGACACTTGCAAGAAGGCTTCGGCTGCGTCGTAACCAACAGGTTCGACCAGCTATTGGATGACGAATCCGACCCGTTCGAGGTCCTGAAAGCAGCGGAAAACAAGAAGAAGGAGGGGGCCGCCGCTGGGTCCACGAAAACCGCGGCTCAAGCCGCCAAGCAGCCGAAGAAGGAGTCCCAGAAGGACAGGAAAAACCCTCTGCTGGACAAAAAGGAGGAGTCTCAGGCGCCGGTTCCTCTGAAGAAAGAAGGTAGAACGTGGCTGCCCTGGTTGCAGCTTTAAGGTTTATTTTTAGATTTCCAACTGTCATGTGCGGCTCCGCTTAGCTACATTAGCTGCTGCTGGGAGGTCAACATGGACCCTGGGCTGTTGTTATTAGAGGACAGGCGGCTACCAGGGGAGCCTCACGCGCCTGCCGGAGGAATGGTGGGTTCAAATGTAGAGGTAAAACCAGCTTTGAAGTCCGGAGCAGCCGGGCTGTGTGTGTCGCAGATGAAGCTTCCCTGTAGAAACCGAGTGGAAGCTGCAGTGTTGGGTTACGGTGATGCTTCTGCACGCGCCGCTGCTGCAGGCTCCGCAAAGCAAATGTGAAAGATTCACACACCTGCTGCAAATTGAGCTCTTGAAACTTTTTATTGTTTACCCAAAATAACTTTGACAATCTACAATAATTACGTCAGCGCTTACAGTGTTTGATCTCTTACAGGAATCAGGCGGGTGGGCAGAAGACCGGACCAGCAGGGTCAGTCCGGATCCCAGCATCAGGGCGGGCAGGGCGAAGGTCGACCCGCGGATAAGAGGCCGGACCGGAGACCCCCAAGGGAGCGGCGCTTCGAGAAGCCCGCCGAGGACAAGCTGGAGGGAGGCGCAGACTTCCCAGTGGACAAGTGAGACGCTGGTCTGCATGGGGCTGTGATGTGTATTCAGGTGTTACTGGGAATCAGCCTCAGGTTTGGTTCAGCCGGTTTTTCCGGTGAGGAGAGAAACAAAAAAAAATAAGCTACAGAGAGGTTTTTATGAAGATGTAAGGGCTTATTATGGTCATGTGATGTAAATTAAAACCAATGTGGCATAACATTTGCTCTGCATGTCCAGGTTTGGAGGAATCACATAAAACTCTTGATTTAAGGGAAGTCACACTGATTAGATTCATATAATGGCAGCACCGGTCCACTATTGTCACTTCCGATACCGATATCTGAGGTTTAGTATCGGCCCATTCCGATGTGATACAGAAAAACAGTGCTGGTTTTTAAACAGTCATAATTAATCAATTACAAATTTGTTTCATAACTCTGTACCAGGACACTTAAATCCATCAATGGTTTTACTAGTTTGGTCAAACGTAAAAACGACTTTAATTTCCGAAGTAAGTGAAACAACAAAAACACTGTTTTATTTATCTACCTTGGTCAAACCTGCAGAAAATAAACTGCAACAAACTTTGAACGTTTGTGCAGAAAGCAAAGACTCAGACTGACCGATACCTAATGTAGAATTTGTTCCTATATTGGGACCGATACAGATATTAATATCAGATCGATAAATCTCTAGTTCAGATCTTTATTCATGTCTAAAGGGGAAAATAATTTTGCAGCAACTCCTAACAGATAATATTTAACCATAGGGGTGTGGCCTCGAGTTAAATATTAACTATTAATAAGCCTTTAACCAATTAGAAGTTAAAAAGACAAAACTGGTGTATTATTCTCCTTCTACCAGAGTGCTAAAAGGAGAATAATATTTAAGCTAATGAGTGTTTACTTCAAATGTGAAATCCTTTCGCTTTAAGAGACAACAAAATCAAAATAGAAACTGTGTGTGATTGTCCCCTCAGGCCTTCTGGAGACAGGCCTCCCAGGGGTCGCGGCGGCGGCCGGGGGGGCCGAGGCGGACGAGGCCGTGGAATGGGCCGCGGCGAGGGCTTCGACTCACGTGGGAAACGGGAATTCGACAGACACAGCACCAACGACAAATCGTGAGTGAAGCGTTGCACTGTAAAAAGTGGCTGGCAAGGAAGATGAGATGTGTTAATCTGAGTCAACAGATGCTTGTTGTTTAATGTTTGTGTGAGAGAAAGAGAGCGTTGCTTTCAAATTAAGTGAAAAATGTGAGCCTGATGTTCTTCATCAAGTGGTAAATAAATAATCTTGTCAGACAAAATGAATTTATTCTGCTTTGGATCAAATATTTACATGGAGATGCATCTGCAGATTTCTGAGTGTCAAACACCAATTTTACCTATTTCAGATTTAGCTTAACCAGCTGTATCTGAAATCAGTATTTAAATATATTTTCACTAGTTTTCCAGTCATGAGCAGTAGCTACTATTTGGATTAGGAACCAGGGTTGGGCAATATGCACTGAAAGTTTGAATTATCAGAATATTTTCCAGATGGCATAAAGAAATGTGACTTGGATCATTAAAATCACACAGTAACAGCATTAGATTTTTTTGGGTTTTTTTTATTATTGATGTTTATTGATACGATGAAAAACTGGAGAAAAAATAATAAATGAACAATCCCAACAATAAGGACAATTTTGGGGAGAGTTGAGCATCATTAACACTTCCAGCTGGTTATGACAGCAACAAATCAAAACTTTTGTAAGAAACTGATCACAATAAATAATACAATAAACACCCATCAATATTAGGAAGAGAGGTGATGTCATGTGTTGGTGTTAATTGTTTTAAACTAAAGCAACATGATGACTGAGGTGACATTTTAAACTGTTAACTTGTGTTTAACACAGTTAACATAGGTGTCAGTAAACAGCAGTGTCTTTGTTACAGAAAATACCTTTAGCTCCTTCAGTAACCACTTCCCCACCGAAGAGTTTTTATGTGGGTCTGTTCTGTGTGAGTGAAAACATGATGCTTTCACCAAAAGAAGAAAAAAAAGTTTCTTTTACGTTACATGAAACAATTTTTTATAGTGTGCGATCTTGTTTTACGGTGCAGTATCCATATCGATGCCAGAATCTGGATATTTTCTAAATTCTCAGGTGTTGAAGAGCACAGAAAAGGAAAATGAAGTATGGAAAGGTGTTTACTTCCAAAGATAAAAGATGTAAAAAGGAATTATTATTACTGGGTTTTGCTTAAACGTAACATTTAAGCAATCATGTTTGTGGGTGTGTAGTTTTACTAGTAGAACCCAGTCATTTAAAATGAAAGGACCTTTTTCTGGTGCCTTTCTTCTCTCATTATGACTTCAGGGCCTCTTCAGATCAAAGTTCTTAAGCTGGATCTGTGGTTTTAAACCATAACGTGATCAAAAGTGGTTCCAACTGCAAAGAATTGATGGAAAATCTGTTTTTAGAAACAGTGAAAATATATGAAAATCCACAAATTGAGGCTTAAAGAATCTGTCTTTATTTGAGATTGTGTTTGGAAAATAGTTGAATTTGGTTCAGATTCTCCAAAAAAGCAGTGGAACACCCCTTTACCACCTAAACGGAGGTAAAGGCCTCTTTTTGGAAGCCGGATGTTCTTCCAAAAGTGAAGCACATCCAGCTTCACTTTTGGATTATTTTATGATAAAATCAAAACTCTGTTAAGATTTTTGCTCTGAAAATGTCAAACGGTACAGAAAGTGAATTTTTGCTTTTACTTGGGAAAACTTATTTTTCTGAAAATAAACTTAGAAGCTCTGAATTGTCATCTCCTTACTTTCCAGGCTTATTTGACTTCTTCCTCCTTTAAAGAAATTCTCCTTTGTTCCTTTTTCCCACCTAGTTCAAAAACAGAGGAGAAGCGCGGCGGCTCCGGCTCGCACAACTGGGGCACCGTGAAGGATGAAGTGAGGTGAGTTATTTATCTATTTATTTATTTTCTAAACAAACGGGGACACTGAACCGCTTCGCTCGGCGCCGTCACCAACGAAGCGCTTCTATTTTTGGAACAAACACACAAGCGGCGGTTCTGATGTCGCACACGGGGAGGGATGGATGGAGGAGGTCGAACATGGAGCAGTTTTAGCTTTTTAACATTCGGTTCAGAGCAGAGTGCGCTGGGAGAGATGACAAAGTGCTTTGCTTTCAGCGAGGCCGAACGGACCGCCGCCCCAGAGCCGACTCCGGAGGGAGAGGAAAACGCGCCCGCCGGCTCCGAGAACAAGTAAGAGTCACAGAGCGCAGAGCCTTCTAACACCATGTTCTCTCAGGACCTAGATGAAGCACAGGGAGGACTGAGTTCCCACACAGCTGTTTTGATTTCTTATTCTAGAGAGAACGAAGTGGAAGAGGTGAAACAGGAAGGCCCCAAAGAGATGACGCTGGACGAGTGGAAGGCCATGCAGGACAAGGAGCGCACCAAGGTGGAGTTCAACATCCGCAAGCCCAACGAGGGAGCCGACAGCCAGTGGAAGAAGGGATACGTGCTGCACAAGTCCAAGAGCGAAGACGTAAGGGCGCGTTCTGTCCAAGACGGTTTGATCCCGAAGGGCCCCGATCCATTCCCTCTGTTTTAAGCAATCGGTTGATACTTGCATGTGGAAAAGATCTTATCTACCTCTGCAAAGGTGTGAAAAGCAAAACACAGGATGCGTTTCCGTTGACTGTAAAGTTGTGCTAATTGAAATCACGAAAATAAATTTGCTTAATGGAAACGCCAATTTTGGGGGGGAAAAAACATGTTTTTTGATTTAAAAAAAAAAAAAAAGCTGTGGTAGATGGAGGTGGTTTTTCAGCCATGTTGATGCAGAGGTATTTTTGCAAAACTGCAACGTAAACACTTTTTTTTTCATATCACGTAAGTCGCATGATCAACAGCCGGATTTTACTACTGGTGAAAATGTCAAAGACGCCGACAGGAAGCAGTAGGAGGATGTTTCCTGCGTTGTCATGGCATCACACAGATCGTATAAAGTTCTGTCATTCAAACGTGTTGAATCCGTAGCTCTTAGACCCATAGTTAGCTGCTCCAACTGGTAAGACGCCGACGTCTCCTCCGATTGGCTGATAGATGATGAGCTCTAGCGCCATATATGAATATATTTCATGTAACTGTTTACATCCGTCACTGCCCTGATTTTTGACGACTTGTATGAACAAACTTATACAAGTGTGATTTTAATTACACCTCTTATTTAATGTAAACACCACAATTGCAAAATGTATTTTTTTTCTAAAAAAATAACAGTCCTGTAATTGTAAGAGTTATTGAGTGACGATAAATCGAGTGACTTTACTTCTGTGATCTTTCTGACTTTGCGACAACACAGGAAAGCAAAGGTCACTAGTTTCTCCTGTTGTTGCTACTCAAACCAACACTTGGTTTTCCCTCTTATCTTTGTACTGAGATACGTCTTTGTTATCTCAGTACATGAGTTGTTACATGTTATAATAACATGTGTTTTTAACATAACATGTCGGAGATGACATCATGAATAACTCCAAAAGTCCAAAATACCATCAAGTTTTCCTCCTTAGCAGACTTTTTTTTCATGTGTTTTGTTTTTAAGGTAGGAAAAAAAAGGTCAACATTTATTTTTGTGGTCTATTCCAGAGGCCTGTTGGTGCTTTGATTGACGCGTCTGAAACAGAACCAGAACCTCATGCTATTTTCAATAAGGTAATCAGCCACATATACACTGAAAACATTTATCAGTGACTTATCATGAAAAAAACTCAGTTATCCAGACGCCTTTTTGATTATCGAACACTATGACTCCACCAGCAGGCAGCCGCTGACGAGTCCTCCGACCACCACTTCCGCAAACCAGCCAACGACATCACATCCCAGCTGGAGATCAACTTCGGAGACCTGGGTCGCCCCGGGCGCGGGCGTGGCGGCGCCCGGGGGGGAAGGGGGGGCCGCGGCGGGGGAGGCAGCCGGACAGCACGTGGGGGAGGACGCTCCGAAAAGGTAAGGACAAAAACCACCGCTAAGAAACAAAGCAAAAAAAAAACACGAGCAGGAAATAAGAGCAGTGAGGTGGAAGAACTGCTGTGGAAACAACAAGCAGTTCAGCCATTCAGAACTGGCTGGCTGACCTCAGGCCAGCGGGGTCAGTGGAAGGTCAGCAGAAATCAGCTTTGGAACGCAGTCAGTTCACATGTTGTGTTTAGTTTTTACAAGTTTTGCAAAGTGAGATTTAAAAGAAAAATTGGGGTAACTGTAGGTTTGGCTGTGACTGAATACAAATACAGACATATGGGACACCAGTCACACACAGAAATGTCACTAAACTGCACACAGTAACTGCACTTAATCTTTATTAATTATTTTTTTTAGTTTATTGATGTTTATTGATTCTTTAAATAAAAAAACTGAAGAAAAAAGTAAAACTGACAATCCCCACAACACAGACAGTTCTGAAGGGCTTAAACATCATCAGCTGGAATTTATAGTTGCAAAGATGAATCAAAATTCTTCTCATTATAAGAAACTAATCACCTGATTAACATATGATAAATGCCAATCCCGAACAAGGACTGATCGATCAGCTGATCAGAATGTTGAGGCCAGGTCCTGACATTTGGGTTTTCTAGCTGAATTTTGATTTCACTTTAAACCTTCCTGTTGTGTATTAAAGGAGCACCAATTTTAATTTTGTGAGGTCGGCAATCAACCAATATTTGCATTAGGTACAGGCAGCGACTCTCTTTCCACTCAGGAATTCGAGAGAACACATGCTGATCACAGAAATGCCCTAACTTCCCACCATCAAAAGTCCTTTTCAGAATATTTTTTTTCCAAAAGCAACACTGCTGTGTTAAAGTTAATTGATTTTCCTTTCCAACAATACAAGTTTTATATATGTTGAAATGAATAAAACACTTACAATTTCTCGGTAATTTTCATAAGTTTTTTGAAAAGCCGCATAATTTACGTTAATTCGAACAGCCCTCCTGAACGGCGCTGAAACTTTGTCGAAGAAAATCGGTTTGGGCGTCACGAACACGTGACCAAATGAGTCAACGGTGACGTCAAATTAAGCCTTAAACTATATGCTTTCTATACATACCCGGTTCGTCAAGGTTTATTTTTTTAGTTTTTTTTTAAATCATAAAAGTATCAGAACTTGGTCAAATAGCGAACGAATTATAAAAAAATAAACCCCACAAAATGGGTATAAAAATAAAGATCAATGTGTCAGCTTTAATATAACACTGGAACCACACTTGTAGGATCAATGTGCGTGACGCCCCACGCATATCAACACAGGAACCGACCTCCGCCGAGTCGATCCTTCCGGCTTCCTTCTGTCAGCTAAATGTGGCTACGTGGTGAAGCTAAAAACAAAGAACCGGAGCTTAAATTTCCGTTAATTCTAAGATCGGTGGAATGAACCAACCCCTCCTGAGCTTTTTATTGTGTGCACGGTTCTATCGGGGACAACGGTTTAACTGATGTTTTGTGATTTTTTGCAAACTGAAAAGCGGCCGGACCGCCCGGTGGCTGATCCTGATCTACCGCGCTACGCCGAGCTCCGATCTAACGCGATCTGCCGGAGCGCCGCACAAAGACTGCCGGAGGAGTTAAATCTAAAGTTAAATCTAGTTAAAACTTTTATAATAAAAGAAGGGAAAGTAAGCAAACATGGTCCCTTCACCTCCTCTCCTGAATGTGAGGTTATTTATCCTCCTCCTTCCCCTCTTCCTCTTCCACATGTATGCGTTGCTTCCCTGTCCTTATAATAAATAATAAAAAGCCTAATAATAAAAAAGCGGAATAAGATCCGCTGTTTTTATGGGCCATCGGAAATATTCATGATGTCCTGTATTTGTGTGGTTTAGGTTTGTGCGATTTGTGCAACAAGGACATGAAGCCGTTAGCAGACGCGCTCAGTGGCGGTTTCTGATATGGGAGGCATGGCAACCGCCCAGGGCATCATTATGTGGGTGGCGGCATGATGAAGTGACTGTATCTATACTAAAATGATAAATTCTAGACACTTTTTATAAAAAAAACTGTACTTTCTTTAGGACTTTTTCAGATGGTCGGTAGTAGGGAATTTTCCATAAAGAAAGAAATCTAAAAAATACAGTTTCTATTTTCTGCTAACAATATAGAAAAAAACTACTAAAGATAGCCATAAATAAATGTTTTTATATGATGCTGCAGCCTAATTGACATCTAGGAAGGAAGTTTCAATGAAATGCATGAAAAAATAAACATTTTGGTGCAAGTCCAAAATTCTCTAAAATTAGATTTCTTTAAAAACAAACAAAAAAATCTCTATTTCCTCCCAGCAATATCAAGGAAACTATTAAAGATGGCCAAAATGGATGTTTTTGTTATTCGGCAGCCTCATTTATCTGTAGTAGAGAAGTTTTATTGAAATCCAATGAAAAATACAAGTTTGGGGAGTGGTCAAAAAATACTTAATTTTGTCAATTTTTGAAAAATTTTTCCGTTAGTCAAATTAGCTTGGGAAGCAGTTTTGCGGTCTAATAAATTTTTATTGAACAGTCCCAGACTCCTACAAAAAATTGAGCATGTTAAGACCACATAGCAGGATGGGCAAAATAGCTTTAGGGGCTTGGTTTCAACTTATATTTTTTAATATTGTATCCCAAACATGCCATCTCTGTTGTCAGGGTAAATATTGAAATTTGTTGTATTTTTAAAAATTACATATTTTAAAGAACCTTCATTTTAAAAGTAAGCT
>CAEGAF010174028.1:0-11795 GCA_903067075.1 Micropoecilia bifurca | reverse complement strand
CTTCCCCGAATTATTCTGGTGCTAAGGTCGGTAGTGGATTCACCAGCGCCATAAAAGTCTTTATGTATGCAGTTCAGCTTCTCCAGGTCCTGTTTAGCTAAGAATGTCTCCTGCACACACAGTACATCACAAGTCTCCAGTAATTTGTCCACCACAAAGCGACGCGCTCTGTCTGTTTCACTGTGTCCAACACGCAGATCTCGCGCATTATATGACACAATATTAATATCAGTCATTTATTGATCAGGATCTGCGTGGCCGTTGCTCATCTGCAGTACACCAGTCTCTGATGTTTGAGCCAAACGGACACTGTTATTTTTTGGTCTGCGCGCCTCAAAGTAGCGACGCACATACACACCCGATGGCCAGAGTTTTGGATGTACATTTCTGCAACTTCAGAGCCCTGCAGTTATATGAAACGAGCTAAATCGGTTATGCATCGAGTCTATCTTCCTGCGTGTCACCGATTGGCCCAGTTTCTCTGTCAGATAGGTACGCAGAGTGTCAGCATTGAGGTCGGGAGAGAATTTCGTAGCAAAGACACTTACCAGCTTGGTTTTAACCACTGGGATGTTACTCGCTGTGCCAGTGCCAATAATTCCTCCTTTGCGTTGCTCCCGCTTTCGACGATTTTGTATTCCATGTCCCAGTGACACAGCTCCCTTCAAGGGTTTCTGGGGCTTCGGCTTCCCTTCCCTCAAAACAGTACTCCAAGCCGGAGACAGGACTTGTTGAATGGAAGCGTCTTCTGGTTGCTGCCGTTTAGCATCTTCTCCACGTAGCCCTTCCAATTGCGCCTCAGCTTGCGTCGATCCATTCACGGGTTCGTTAGCCCGACTAGATTCATGAGGTGTTTCAATATCCGTTAGCCGGCGCTCCAAATTCACCATCGCTCATCCAAGATTTTCGCTCACAGTGGCCTGAGCTTCTATCGCTCCTCTTAGCACAGAGACTTCCTGGCTTAGACGCTCCATTCTACCGAGCAGAGCAGAGGCATCAATGCTGCCGAAGCCAACAGGTGGAAGGTCGTCCAGGTAGTGCGAGACAAAACGGGGAATATTCTCACCACGCTCGTTTAACAACTTCAAGCAATCCTTCACATTATTTACGTCTTTCTGTGCGCCCTTATGTTTGATGTTACGCTGTTTTGCTGGGCACAGTTCATACAGGAGACGTTTGGACTCTTCAATCCAGTCAGATGAGAAATTGTTTGTAGCCAACAAAACAATGTCATCGTGCGGCAGTGTTTTTATCTTGGCAGAGATAAAATGTAAAAACTCATCTTCCACAATCACTTTACCGCATGTAGTATTGTAGACTTCAGGTTTTATGCGAAAAGAGGCATTGTCAGGACGGTAAACTCCTGCTGTTGCTGCCGCCGCCGCCGCCATCTTGAGAATCCACACTACAGTAGAGTTCAAACATGTGTAACGTGTTACACATGTTTGAACTCTACATGTGTAACACGTATTGTAATCATATCAATCTCTTTTTTTAAAAAAGGTTGACATAAAATTAGATGGCTTATTATTAAAATAAAACTTTGCACTTAACAACACAAAGTTCAATTAAGTGGAAGAGAAATCAAAAGAGAAACGTTAACTGGAGCTAATTAAATGTAGGCCTATAACAATAAAATAAAATTAAAACCAACCTCAGAAATTACAATGTAAAGAAACTAGCCTTTAATTCCCTTAAGACAGTAGTTCTCAAAGGTCAGCACATCGCTGTTAACATGTCAGAGACCGTGATGAATGTGATATAGAAATCCAGCTTTGATTTGACATTTATCCTGTACCATTATGTGTCAAACTCAAAACTCAAATTTGGCTCACCATAGCTTTTTAGTGGCCGTCTAGACTCCAAATTATATCTGTAAATCACTCCTGTTTTTCACAAATTTGAAAAATACACAGATAATCGACAAATCCCCACATTTTTTTCTGATTTTTACTTGAAAATTTTCTCAATATTGGTCATAAACATCGGGTCTAAGTGACAACTGCCTCAGCTTTACTTGATGTCAAGTTATAGTCCGTGATTGGTATGGCGATTAATAAAAAGTTACATTTAATGTCATACATTAAGGGAAATATTGTACAAATTACATACAAATATTTCTGAATAAGCACCACAAAATCTGTAATTTGGATTGCAATAAAAAGAAAAATAACCAGAAAATCCTGTGTGAAAAGAAGATCAGTAATATTTAATTTTAAGAAATACTTATTGAATGATGAAACAAAGAGCTATTTGTTGATAGTTTAACAGTTTAATTGGTTTTATCAATATACTCTGGCACAACAGGCCCTTTAAGAATATTCAAATTTTTTAATATGGCCCAAAATGAAAACTAGCTTGACCCACCTGCATTGAACAGAAAACAAATCTTTTTGTTTTTTGTATTTTTTAACCAAATTCTTTATTTTAACATTTTAAATGCATTGTATACCACTGTAACAAAATGTTTAAGCTACTTTCTAGCTAAGGACGTTCTTCTAGCTTAGCTTAGCTTAGTGGCTCGTCACTTCCAACAGTTTCTGGTTTCATCCATTTTGTTTTCTGAATATCCTCGGTCATCTGTTGCATTTTACTTTTTTCACAGTTTGATCAAATCAAAGCAACTGTAGTTGTTTTACGTGAAGAAACTTGCTTCTGAAAGGGTTAGCAGTTCTCTGAGCGCCATCCAAAGAGATGGCAAGGACACACTCAGCTTACAAAACAACAAAATAAATGAAGTAAGGCTCATGAGGACAAGACTATAAAACTAAAGACAAGATTCTAGCAATGTGAAAACTGAAAATGTAAAATTTTGGGTTAGCAGAAATAGTTTTTTCCAAATGGGAAATTACAACAATTAGTAATCATTGTTGTTCAGATTTACTAGATCTTTAATTGATGTTTCCTTGTTTTCCCATCTTAGTGGTTTTCCTGAAGACTTTTTGTGTTTTCACTATTAAAATAAATGTTCCACTAATCTCCAATTGTGTTTTAAAGAATCTCTGCTAAACCCAAAACGATCCAGTTTAGATTTAATCAGAGTCAATATGTTTAGAGTTGAACTCGTGATGACTAGATTTAGAATAGATAGCTCAGCTATGCTGTCTGTACACTAAACAAACCCAATTTGGAGCACGCACCTATCAGTTAAATTTAAACAATCACAGTTAAGTGTGTGTTTCAAACAATGGAAGTCTTTTAAGCATTGTCCTCTTGCTAGAAGAAGAATGAAATGAGAGTCTGGTTGTCTGTCCACAGTCATTTACAGTGGTTGTTGAGCTCGGTGACAACACCATTTCCAATTATAGAAAATTACAGCGTAATTGCATTCAATGACACCCTGCGGATTATAGAAACCTTAGCGTTCATGCAGCTCGGTCTCAGTTTACACATGATGCAACGTGGACAGAATGTACAAACAATTTGCTACAGTGAGAGTCATACATCCAGCAGTGATGAAAGTGAGCCACATGTTTGCCAAGCTTTCATTTATGGGGAATTCTGCAGTTAAATGCAATTTAACTGTCCACATGTGGTTCGCATCAGCTCCAATCATTTTAAAACGCGTCGTATGATTATATTTATAAAGCGCTCAATTGTAGGACGCACAAGGAGACGGCTTGTATTCAATTTCCCCAGTTTAATTGCTGTACCAATCAAAAATAGATCAGTGAAATAAAAAAAAAACACAGTTAATACAGTAGGTGGAATATATGATAACTTTCTCATGTTGTTGAAAGTTTGTGAGGTGATTTCATCAGTGAGCCAACTGAATCCAATTCAACTTTTTTGGGAGCTTTATCTCTTCACATTCTGTACCGGGAAATGTAGTGTTGCTAAATCTCACCTTAAGTGCTTATAAAGTCTGAATGAATATCACATGAGTATTTGAAGTTCAAATTAATTCATCCAAGGCCATCCAAGACCAAAGCTGAATGGTGCTATCTGAAAACAAGTCCAACTCAAAGATATCCCAGCAGTTTATGATTCCTCTGCCTTGAAACACTTTGGGATAACCCAAGATGATGAGTCCTTGTGTCTATCATTTTCTGATTTATTGGAAAATTGGCGGTATACTTATCAGTGTCCTTTAAGACAAGACCTTGAGGACACATTGCTTCCTTGTCAAAATCAAAAGAAGTCAGAAAACTTTGTAACCTCCACAGGTTTGGCTCATCCTTAGGTACAATTTCCAGATGCCTAAAGGATCCATGTTCACCTGTCCCATTGATTGCTAATTAGCACCGAAAAGACTCGTAAAACTCATTCTGTTGGGCGATCCAGCTCACTCTGACAAAGACTCAGGTGAAAGGTATTCATGGCAACTCTATTTAGATGCATGTCAGTACAGTTTAAAAGAAAATCTTTAAAAATATTTGTGTTTCTCTGCTGGTTAAGAAGCTGAGAAGACTTTGAATGTACTTCAAAAACACAGAATCATACCAAATATTTTAGTCTAGTTTCTAGTTTGTAATGTGGCAAAACTAATAACTAACTTTTCATCAAGATATGGGAGCTTGTTATAATTAAAAAAAAAAAAAAAAACAATTCCACTGGTAGATTATTTCACTTGTAACAAGACATTTTTCCCATGATAGAAGTGACATAATCTAGTATCCAAAACCTAAATCATACACAAAAACCTTGAGTTTCTTCTGATACTTTAGATGTTAAATCTTTTATCTTTAGAATTCCCAACAGGAATTTAGATTTCATTTTTGCTTGTTGATGTTTAGTTTCTTTAATCAAATCCTATTTAAAACAGTATTACTGCTAAATGGGTAATTAGGAAATCTAACAGTGAAGCATAAAATTCATTGTAGGGCTGTAACAATACACTAATCTCACAATACAATATATATCCCGATATTCCCCAAATGATACAAGGACAGAGTGATGTTGGTGACATTTTGTGACTGTTCAATAGATTTGGATTTAATTAATTGAACTGAATGTGCAACAAGTTGTATTTGTTATACATATGGTTAAATGGTAATTTTGTATTTAGTTTTGCAGAAAAGGAAAAATTTTTGTCTTATCCACTTATATTGGACAATGTAATTTATCTACTTCATTTCACTATTATAATCAGTTGTTTCATTGCATGTCATTTTTAATGGCCATGTGCAGCTCGGTAAAAAAAGTCATGTATGATAGCTGTTATTTCATTTGTGTGGATTTGACATGAAACTAAGAAGTAGGATTTAATGTATCGATACTCTCGGATGAGAAATCAATACTTTCTGTGGAAAAAAATCAATGAATATTGTAGAATCGATAAAATTACACATCACTAATTTATTCATTTCTTAATAACAAATGTAATGATTCTGTGAATAAATTTAATTTCACATCTTCTCATTCCTGTTCATAAAGAATGATGAGAGGAACTTAAGAAAGTCAACATAAGATGAAAATCATATTTAGTGAATAAATATCATTCAATAGCTTATCAAATGCAACCTTTAACCAGTGACTTAAGAAGGCAAACAAAATTAAATAAAAATCAATAAAGTATCTTTCAATTGAATTAAATTGAATCCGATTTCAAACTAATTTGGAGCTGGGATGAGAGGGAGAAGTCCCACTCTGAGAAAAAGAAACCATTACCTCAACAGCAACATGGGAAAGTCAACACACACACGGGGAAACAACCTTTAAATAAAGTTTTTGGACATAATGACCATCATTACACCTGGAGGAAAAGAGGGGAAGTTTGTGAGCCTCGCCAACTGTGAGGCGTGTGTATTAAAACACAGTGTGTTCTGATGCAGCGGAGGCTACTTTTGTTCACAAAATCAACAGCAGCAGAAGGAAACAGCATTATGTGACATCATGTTACACATCAGACAGGAAAATTACAGCTTGGCCACAAATGTGTCTCACAAATTGACGATCATCCTAACCATACCTGCAGAAATGTTACAAAATGACATGACAACTAAGTCAATAATTTGGGGTAGTCATCACCAAGTCCTTATCTCAGTGGAAAGAGATGCAAGGGAGTGGAAGACAGTGTCTACTTTTTCTGGTATCGGTAAAAAAGAAATGCTTTTAGTAGTCCTAGCTGAACATATGCAGAAAAAAGCTCATCTGATTTATGTCAGACAGCAAGAGAAAAATGACTGCTTGTCTTTCTAAGCAGTATAAATCTGTGGTTTCAGCCTTATCTTTTGAAAGTGCTCATAATCGCTTTATCTTAAGGTTTGCAAGAAGAAGAGAAAAAAAAACAGTTTTGGGTCTGTCTGTCTAACATGGGGCTGTAGGTATTTTGAAATCGTATCTTCCTTCAATTATCTGCAGGCCAATTTAGCAATGCAGTGTAACCGTCCTGCTTTCTGTATTGCAAAAATAACCTCTGAAATAAATTCAAATGCACACTTGATCATGTGTAAGTGTTTGTGCATAGCAGCAGTGTTAGACAGTACAAGGTCACAATGTGGACAGTGAATGCATGAAAGCAATGCTGGATAGTAAAAATGTAGTCAGTTTTGCAAATGCCAGCACAAACACACACGCATAAACACACCCACACACACACACACACACACACACACACACACACACACACACACACACACACACACACACACACACACACACACACAATCTTGATTCATCTGGTCCAGACTCTGCTTTGTGATACACCAAACATTCAGTAAACATTACCCTGCGCATGGTTACTGTCACCATAGCAGCTCGGCTCGGCCCCTCAAACACAGGACAGCGGTGTTATTTAATATTTGGCTGCGCGCGAGCATAGCGTGTTTGCATCACATAATCCTGTCACACCAGCGAACACTTGCTTTCTCTCTCTCTCTCTCTGCCTCTCTCTCTCTCTCCCTCTCTCTCTCTGTGGCTGGGCCCTCGTGCTCCTCTTACCCCTCACGTGCAGTTGAATAGCTGTTGCTATGTTTTCCTCTATCAGGCAAACATCGACAGAGGCTGAACTGCTAGTCCAGAGCTCACCTCCCACCCCACGGACCCGCACACTTTGGCCGCCGTCGGCGTCAAATGAGAAGCGGCGGCAGAGATTTAAAAGAGGCTGATGTGATGCAGGGCCAGCCCAAACCTTTTTGGGGCCCTAAGCAGATTTTCAGTTTGTGCAGCCTATACCGACATGTCAACACAAGATGCTACGCGACTCTCTACGTGTGCATACCTGCTTGTCATTTCAAATTTATTATGTGAAATTAGCCTACATCATACAAGTGCTATTATGGCTGTTAATTTTAACCTGACAGGAGAAGCAAATCCCCCCCAAAATGATTTTGAACTTGAAATTGTATTTAACTGCCATATTATTTTAACTATTTGGAAGTAACATCAACTGTAATTTACAGTAAACAGGTTTGACATATTATATTTCCCCAACAGCGACAGCAGCCATCATCAGAAAGAAATTAACCTTAAGTTGTGTAACAACTTTAAAAATAATTTAGAAATTGTTTTTCCATATGTGATAGTGTTTATTTTGTATTATTGAAATGTTACTTTAAATCAGTGGTTCTCAAATAGTGGGGCGCGGTGCGATACCTGGGGGGCCAATAAGCCGCTAGAGTTTCTTCAGCGAAAACGTGCTGAATGTTGCCAACAGTCATCCCGCTTTGTGAGGCTCCTTCAGTAAAGCGCCATTAGCATCATATAAAGTAGCGAACCGCATCTTTTCTGTTGCAGACTTAAAACACGATTTAATAAAGTTATTCTTTGTAAGTTTGACCATATGTCTTTCTTTTTTCTTTTCTTTAATGTTAAGAATAAAATGTTATGCAGCGACAGATAGTCATGGTGGAGAGTGGGGGGCGCGAATAGTTTTCTTCTTGCTAGGGGGGGCGTAACAGAAAATAATTGAGAAGCACTGCTTTAAATATATATATTTGCATCACGCATGTCTTTGCGGGGTCCCTAATGGTGTGCGTTTACCTTGTAGGGTCCCTCCCAATGCTGCGGGGCCCCAGGCAGCCGCATTTGCCATGTGCCAGCCCTGATTTCAAGACCTGTTAACGAGCATATTACTGGGAGTACAAATGTTTTGTCATAAGACTCCAGTTGGTGAAAATAAAATATATTTTTAATCTGCATTTCTTAAAAAAAAAGAAAAAAAATTACGCAAGTGGTTTAGAGGTCTGCTTTAAATCAACTTCGCCTGAATAAATTGTCTCTAAATACCGAGGTCAGACATCAGTTTCTGCAGCGCAGGACAAGCTTCCACAAGACCGGTTGCACAAACCTTTAAGTCTGCATTTTAATCCTACATAATCTATTAGTTTAGACAGATGTCAGAAAGTCATGTTCATTCAACTGCTATAACTTTTTGTAAAATTATTGGCTGCTATCAGTCGCTACAGGAATCTGGATCCACTGAATCAAACATGAAACGTCTTTTTGGTCACAGAAGACATCGACGGTATGGAAAAATTTCCTGGTTTATGGCATTAAAATTCCTCCATACCACACAACTTTTCTGTTCTGTTTTCTAACTTTTTGGTGCTGCGTTCTGTGCAAACACAGACAAACTGGAATCTGAAGATGCATATCAGCGTGTACAAGCTTACAGTTTCCTGGTTCTGCTCGCAGAAAGTGAAGCCTGCCGAGAAAAAAAGCACTTGTCAAAACATCAATCAGGAGGGAAATGAACCAACCGCTGTGCCTTCACCCGTGCAATCAAAGGAAGGTGTGTCTGCTGCTCACCGCCCCTGGAGACGACCAGGAAAGGTGTATCCGCTGTAACCGTGGCAACACAAACAGCATGATTCAAACACTGATTAAAATGTGAGCGAAGATTATGCAACAAACGTGCAGAAGGAAGTGTGTGTGTGTGTGTGTGTGTGTGTGTGTGTGTGTGTGTGTGTGTGTGTGTGTGTGTGTGTGTGTGTGTGTGTTAGTGTGCTTACAGGCACAGATGGTTTCTTGAGTCACAGTCATAAAGTCTCCCTTAAGTCTCTGCAGCTGGTTGAAAACCACTTTAACCTGCAATGACCGCCTCTCGCTTATGACAACCAATGTAGCAGCAGGCGTGTATTTTATTGGCAGATATAAGTGTGTGCTTTAAAGCAGTTTGGTGGGTACAAAAGTGAAGTCTGTCTCCGTGTGGATGGGTCCATCGAGTATGGGGTGTGTGACTGCTGTGTGGAGGGGAAGGTGAGAGCTACCTGGCCTCTAACGTCCAGGTCGTGTTCATCCAACCTCAACGTCACTGATACTCGACAAACGTCATAATTCTGCATTTGTCGAAGAAGAACAACCATGACAGACTATAATGAGGATTAAGTTGTTAAAGTTCTGACTCCAGTTGGACAACAAGGTTCAAATGTATAAGCTATGCTCCACCGTTAGCATCCATGTTTACTTCCACAAACACTTAGCACTTCATCTTATGGCGGTTGGCAAAACGCAGAGTGCAGTAACGTCTGTGTGACGTTACTGCACTCTGGGACACTTTCAGTTTGTTTGCCCGTTCACACTGGAGGTTGTGTATATTTTGGAAGTGTGAACGACCACAACAAAATATCCAATTTGACAAAAAAAAAAAATCGGAATTGGGTCACTTAAAGTTGCAGTGTGAACGCAGCCATAGACAGTTGCATTTCCGTTACGAATGTGTGCAAATCGTTGTCTATGCTAACGGCAAATAAACACAATTTCACAATGCTGTGCTTCCGTTGAATGAGAAATTAAATTAAAATCACACACGAATGAGCTTGTTCTCAAGTGATAAGTCATTAAAAACCAGCAACGGATGTAAAAATTTAGGAATATATTCATAATTCAGCTATGGCGCTGGCGCTCATCATCTATCAGCCAACAGAGGAGACTTTGCCGTTGGAGCGACAAGCCCTTTATTTTTAGGAGCAGCTATGTTTGCGACACTTTGGGAAAACGTAGTGTGAAATTTTACAGAACAGATAGCTTCAAAGTGTTACATTGACAAACTTAGCTTTATATGAATTCTCCAATGCTGTGAGAGTGCTGGTGGAGTCAGCTGCACATTGTCTGAAACAAACAAATGAAACCAAACTTTGAGCCTCTTTCCACTTCTTGTCATCTTATTCATGATTTTCGGCAATAGTAGCATCTGGCTGTTGGCCACTTGACTTGTGTAATTCGAAAAACTGTTTCAATTGCGAAATACATTTTAGATATGACTAAAAACCTGCCTCATTCTACTGCAAACCTTTCTATAGAAAAACATGAGGGGTTTTTATTGCCATGTTTCTATTAACCATTATTAACTATTAATTTATTTTGTAATTTCAATTTGTGCAATTTATGGTGAATGAAAACGCTGCCATAGACATAGACAAACATTTTTTGCCATTTATCTTAACATTTAACATTTTAACAAAATTATACAGTGTAAAATACAGGGGTTTTTTTATCATTTAATACGTCAGGATATTTGGAGCTATTTTGAATTTTTGCACTTGGAAAAAAGTTAAATGATGAAAATGCATGCAGAATGCATAATATATATTTATGAATAATTTGTCAAAATGCATATAAAAGGCAATTTGTATAAATTTTGACTTAAAACAAGTTTTGGGAGGAACGTCTATGTTACATTTAACTGTGTGGCACCGTACTCTGAACAAAAATTCTCTTAAATTCTTCAGCTGAAACAAAACATGGTTCAATAGAAATACCTGACACTCATCTGATAACACAAATGCTAACATGCTACAGTGCTTACGGGTTCAGCAGGGGTGGATGTTATTGGAATGAGACCTGGCTTGTGTAACTGTCTGTGCTGCTTCCATCTTTTATCTTTATCTGCAAAATGCTGCATGTCCACTTTCTCAATGTTTGTCCTGTACATGCAGGTGTTCGCAGATGTTTCTAAGAACTCAGATACGGTTTGGGAGTCCAGTATTGTTCCTGTTACTTTTGACTGTACACAGCAGGCAAATGCAGGCTATTTTTGATTTTTTTTCCCTCCTATTTAACTTCAATACTTTTTCATAAAAGTCTGAACAGCCCAATTTCGATCTTTTCTCCCTTGCAAAAAAATGTGATTTTGAAATCAATCCATAAACAGCTCCATTCAGAATTGCTTCCATAAATTGCTTCTTCTGCACATGCCAGTCGCTTTGGGATCGTAAGTTATTCCCATAGAAGTCTGACTGTGGTTGCATTTAAATAGGAGCATTAACAAACACAAAAAATATTCAGCAAAAACAAAAAAAAGGTTGTTGAGTATCAAGACCTGCTGTGTGTGAACGTACCCTAACAAACCTGGAATTTATTTGGAGGTGTGGGAATAAGGGAGATTAGGATAAATGCATGCCACACGTTTCAGATTGTTGTTTGATAAAACAAATATGTACCTATGTCTTTCAGTCCAGAAATTATGCATTGATTTATGTTATATAAATCCTGGTAAAATACAACAAAGTTTGTGGCTGTAAGAAAACATATAAAAAGATGTAAGAACATATTGCTTTAAAACTATTCTACTAATCTAACTTGTTAGATCAGATCATTTGTCTACAGAAGCAGACCTACCTTGCTTTAATTTTTTTTTAGAAAAAAATAGTCTATAAGATTACAAGAGGGTCTAGCCCTCAAACCACAGGACCTCCTGAGTTCCCATTAATATTTTTTTTATTTTATATATCCATATTGATACTTTTATTATCATTTAACTAGGTTTGAAATAAAAGTTTCAACCAAAAAAAAAGTTTCAACCAAAAAAAAAATCATCTCAAACAAAAAAAAGTAATAAAAACTATTTAATCATAAAAATATTTTTTTTACGAAACAAAAACATTTTCAAAGATTTTTTTTTTTGATTGAAG
>CAEGAF010174013.1:0-21285 GCA_903067075.1 Micropoecilia bifurca | reverse complement strand
TATATATATATATATATATATATATATATATATATATATATATATATATATATGGATTAGAGATATGCCGATCAGGTTTTTTTCTCCTGATACTCATCACCTATGAGGGCCGATCACCGATACCGATCACATAATAAAAATTATTATTATTTTTATCATAAACACTGCCGGTTACATTGTGTAAACTTTGCTGGTGAATGTTATATTATGATTTTTATAATATTGTTTCATTTCTGTAGTAGGTTCTTGTATCAGATGATCTAAATGTTGGAGAATGACAGAAACATTTTAAGATTTACTGAATCTGGTCAGCTTTCAGAGTGGGGGCTGAACACCAAGCACTATAACTAGCATTAGCTGGTATTTCGCAAGTGGACATAAATACAGTATAGTAATATTCTAATCACAAAAAATACACAGTAATATGTCCATCATACTTGCGAAAAGTCTGTCGAGCCCTCAGGTCAGTATTCCGTCGATCCGATCAACAATATTCCGCAGTGCTGAGATCTTCTGCTGTTTAGGTTGAGCAAAGCAGGAGGAATACGCTCCAAGAGCGGCAATCAGGGGGTCTAGTCTTTTATAATGTCTATGCTTCGAAGAATCAGTTTCTCAGGGCCCTTGAAAGGATGCAGAGCCTACATTTGGACAAAGCTGTTTTTTGTTAGACTCCCCCTAGTGGTCTTCCGTTTTCAACACTTTTGTGTGCGTTTCTCTTTTTGTTTGCTGCATTTCATCTGTGGGTGTTTTCGTTTTTGTTTGCGTCTCTCGTTTTTGTTTGCGTCTCTCTTTTTGTTTGCTGCATTTCATCTGTGGGTGTTTTTGTTTGCGTCTCTCTCTTTTGTTTGCTGCATTTTATTTGCATTTTGTTTGCTGCATTTTATTTGTGCGCATGTCTTTTTTTTGTTCCCATGTTTTCTCTGTTGCTGCGCATTTGCACCTGTCGGCCACCGTAGTGTTTGTAGCTGTGCTGCTTTACCTGCTGTCTGATCCTCCATATGTCTTTTTTTACTGCAGTGATCCTCAATGTAGCCAAACTCCGTCATTGTTTTTATGTCATATTAGCTTCGTCGTGTTGATGCATTTTGAGCTGCTTCAAACACGCAAACTTCCCCAACACTCAGTGCGTTATAGTTACACATCGCTTAGGATTTGTTGCTGCGCGTTTGCGCCGTGTGAAGGAAAGAGGAGACCAGCTGCACAAGCAGGCTGAGAAATGAGATGCAGGTGATCGCTATCGGCAACAAGAGCCAATGATCGCCGATCACCGATCATGCACTTTTTCACGAAAATTTGCCGAATATGATCGGTGGCCGATCGATCGGCACACCTCTAATTTTTAGTATGTAGCTTTTTACCAACAATCATTGGGTTTCAAAATCATTTGCAATCATTGACAAACCAAGTACTGTCTGTTGATGATAAATTATAACTGATATTTTTTGACAGACATGCAAACAAACAAAAATAATTTTAGAACTTTTTTAAACATCAACTTATAAAGCTTACCGAAATCCGAGATTGCTGATGAAGATGCTGCCTAACCTGGACAGGCTTTTTTTGGCTGAATCTTCCAAGTTGTTTGAACCTTCATCATTAACCATCATGCACAAGATGAGACCTGCCTTTATGTCATCAACAAACTTTGCAAGACGACAGCTTTCCGTCTTCCCCTGGTATGTGTCAAACCTGCAACAGCAAGATTGTGGAAACAGTCTAAAGATGATAGCAATAATAGTAATGAGTAAAAATAATATAAATTATTGCATAAGTGTCATCAATGTTATCAATATCTGTCAAATGATCAAATAAAATAAAAGACCATGTGTCCATATTCATGTGCCTATTTCACACATTTCTCAGGTTGGAAGAAAATATGCAACACCCCTTCACCTCATTATAAGACAGCATAGGTACACATAGACTACTGAAGTAGTAAGAATAACGGGAAATACATTGTAGTGTAATCCCAGACATATAACTGCAAAACATAATCATATGCATGCAATACATTACATGCTACTCTCTAAATGAGAGAAACGAGATGCAACACATACAACAAGATATCCAATCTGAACTTTCTATAGACATCTCTATTCTTGTCTATAGGGAATAAACATGTGATAAGACATTGGGATTTTCCCTACCTATAGATACGCTGTCTTTATCATTGTTATTCAGATTAGCAAATGTTCTTTATTCATCTGCTGAGTAAAGAGCAGGGAAAACAAATTTACTTTCCTGATGAATGTCAATACAAACAGGAAGCAAAATAACAGGAGAGAAACTGAAGAGGACATAACAAAACCAAGAAAGGGTAATACTAAACAAAGGAAAGTAATTGGAAATAAACAAAGAACAAAATGCAAGAATAAACTAAGAAACTAAACTAATTACAGAGGAATTATCCTATGTGGCAAGGCCCTTCAAACAATAATAAATAACTGTGACTGTTTCAGTTAAAAGGTAAGATAATATTACTGAAGTACGATGGGTTTGTTGAGAACACATCTGGTAATAAGAACTATATCTTACATATAATAGAATGCTATTAAGTTTTTATAAGAAACTTATTACTTGTTTATGTTTTTAATTAGATTTTTATTTTATCTATTTATTTCTTCAATATTATTTTTTTATGTCAGTGTTAATGTCATGAGGTTTTTAAGTGACTCCGTGACACTTTAAATTTTGACTTATTAGGATTTGATTAAGAACCAGATTTGTTCTTTATAGATTAATAGTTTTGCTGAACAGAAATTACAAATCAATAGACAGGTCTAATTAAAATATCATTCATGTTTCTGTCCCATATCGCATTAAAAGGATCTAGGGCCTCATGCATAGAGTGCATAGTTTTCACACTAAAACTTGGGATATGGACAAGTTTAGAAAAGTGTGGCGCACAAAACAATCTGAATGTATAAAGCCGTGTGCACGCACCTGGCTGCACACCTTTCCTTTATGAATCCCACTTTTGGAAAATAGAGCACATTTGCTGGTCCGCCCTGCCGCCACCCATAAATACATACGTAAATTAGTATAAATACTGGTAAGTCTGCCACTACATGGAGCAATAACCATGGCAACGTCCTTGTAAGTATTTATAATAGTAATAATTATATATTTTTTTTAAAAGGTGCTTTAAGGGCACATCGAGGTCACCTCACAAAATAAAAATACATTTTAAAGAAAAAAAAATCATCCACATAAGTAAATAAATAAAAATAAAGAGATCGTGCAAATGCCTGTTTTAACATTAGAAGTCTTCAGCCAGTGTGTTAGAGAGCTCTTTGAGTGGGGAATGTGGACGTTTATTCTAAATAGGGGAATCATCTGCATAAGTTGTACATTTACACAATATAGATGCTTGCTCCCTCTGAATCCTTCCATTGACGATGTTCTCCCTCACAGCCAAAGCTCCACAATTACCCGGATCACCTTCGCACAGCTACTTGAACACGTGTGATTGTCTACACAACAGGATCACCTTAAAACCAAACAAACCTGTTTGGAGTTAATCTGCTGATCCAAATCTGTTTTCGTTTTTAGTGAGAATGAAATTACCCATAGATGCATTTCATGACCTTCTGCGCACAGACCAAAGCATTTTGTCTCATAATGTTACATCTTCATGAGACAAAAACTGAGGAGAAGTACCATTTACATTGGAGTGAGGTTTTCACATCCTTTTAATTTTATTTTCTTTATTTTGTGTGCCCCATTCTGATTGGCTGCTGATAGGCCTAAAATTTTTAAGATGAACGTCCATTTTTCTTACATGCCTTTAAAAAATATTTCTATTGATATGGGTTTCTTTTTCTTTGGAAACTAATTCAGTAATGTGTTTTTCTTTCAAGAAGTTTTGATGAGAGAGGTTTAGGGTTACGGTCCACATCAGGAGAGCACTGACAATACTAAGACTGATGCTTGGTGCTTGATGCCTGTCAATCTCATGCAATAACGTGCCACATTCCTGATGTTTTAGTTAGGTATTTGTCTCAAAACACGTACCTCCAGTGCTCTCAAAGACACTCCCAGTGAATGTTCTACAAAGGCATGCCTAACCAACAGGTTACAATGACTACCACATAAAAGAGCAGTTGAGTCCAGGCCAGTAAAACTGGGTGCTATGGTTAGCTGTTTGTTTTTAGTCTGTAGAGGCATTTTAGGGAGGTAGAAATTGAAGACAAGTAATGTGTTTATGGGTAGGACAGCATTGAAGCTTTGTCATTATGCATCACAAATGTATGACAAAAGTGTGTAAATAGACTGAAAGATTGCTATTAACTTTTGAACTGCATTAGCAATAATAAGTCTTTGATAGGAGCACAGACAACTTGTCATGGTGGTGAACAAGATTATGTCTATCATATCAGAAAAAATTGTATACATTTAACAGAAGTTGGTTTATAACAAGAAACAGATAACAGTAAACAACCATCCACTGTTGTAAAATTGTAATCCCCTAGAGACTAGAAAAGAACACAAAAACTAAACATGACAGGTCTGCTGAATGGTTGGTTCCTTCTGCTGCCCGTTCACATAAAATACAAAAAGGTATCCATAGACAAAATATTCACAATTTTCAGCGGTGGTGCTAAAAATGCAACTTTCTCAAAGATTAAACTCTTTGTTAAAGCGTAATTCCCGTAAATACAAAGTTTTAAATATGTTCCAGCAAAAAATGGAACATTGGGCATTAGGATCTTGGGTTGTTTGATTTTGTTTGGGGCTTTGGTATTTGTTTCTATTTCACTTGAGTTCCTTCTTTGTGATTCCAGTTATATTTATTTCTTGTGTTTAGCCATTTCATGCATGAATTACAATCCAGTAAGTAAGGATTTTTTTCCAAAGTATTTTTGATTTTCTGTGGGCATAAAAATAAGGTGGAAAAATAATTTAGTAAACATTTTTTTTTATCTTAGGATTTGTCCAAGTGTCCACTTGGACAAATCCTGGACAAATGCAGTGATGTAGGGCCAGTGTTCTCCAGACTTCACCCTGATCTCATGGTTTTGTGTTAGACCAATGGTGCCAAAGTCAGTCCTCAGGAACCAGCATCCTGCATGCGTTAGTTCTCTCATTAGTTCAACACACCTGGATCAAATGGTGGCTCATTAGAAGACCTCAGGAAAAATGCTGAGGAGGAAGTTAGTACCACCAGGCAGAGCACTAGAACGTGCAGGATGCCGGCCCTCAAAGACCAACTTCGTACATCACTGCCTTAGACACTGGTCCGCATTTCAATGGTGATGGGATGGCACTGGTACCGTTGAGCAAGTCTGAATGGAACCCTCTTTTATTAGCACACAAGCTACAGATGCCTTGAAATGTAAAAGATTCACCTTCTCCAAGAAGTGAAAAAATGCTTAGTATGATGTCAAGGTGAAGATCTGGCTCTAATGATGAATACATTCTTGACCTCGGGTATCTGAGGTATGACATGATTATATATTTATTACTTTAAACATCTTCACTTCCTGATCTGTTAAGGCCAGAATTTATTTTCTTTTTTGGAATGCATACTGGTTTATAGTAGGTTCTGCATTTTCAGTTATTTCATCTCCCTCAACATCTTGATTTACCACAGTGACCAAAGGTTCTTCATCATCCTCATCTCCACTGTGGCAACTGCTACCATTGGCCAGTAACTTATAAATACTGTACTTCTTAATGGTAACAATGGACATCAAGTTCAGAAATATGTCAGTTTATTTACAGTCAAAATATTTGCTGGAAATGTTGCATAAGATCTATAGTCAGAGTACTGATATCAATACCTGTCAAAATATTGTCACTGGTGCATGCTGTCAGTAGTAATTTTCCACAAATATAAAACTGTTATTTAGAAAATATATCAGTATTAGGTTTTAGGGGTTTCTTGATGTCACAATATTTTGTATCTGCAAGAGTTTTCCACAGTAGGAAGGGGGACTGGATATTCCCGAGTTAGTCTGACACGCTTCCGTCTGTCCACCATATTAGATTTAACACAAAAATTCTTGCACTTGCAATAGATTAGCAGTTCTCAACATGGGCGGTACTGCCCCCCCAGGGGGCGTTCAGAGGACAGCAGGGGGCGCTGGCTGACATTTTTACAAAAGGGGGGCTGGGATGCCTTAGGGGGGCGTTTGGTCGAAGGTAAACTTTACACCTTATATGCACAACAATACCAGTTTAGACTTTGAGCAATTTGGTAAAACCGAATTGTGTAACATTAAATCATGCTTGGCTGCAACTGTATTAATGGCAGCTCTTCTTCTATTCAGTGTTTGTTAGCTTCTGTTAGCTTTTGTTAGCTTTGGTCTCCTGCTACTGGTAGCTAAAATCACGATACATTCACTGTGTCTCCCTCTGAAAAATGAACCTATTTAAATAAAGAAATCCCTCCATGGTGATACCACGATAGAGATCGTTCATTTTATAGCGTTAACACCGGAGCTGTAAGTGGTCCGGTATGAAACGGGGGTGATAGAACAACACAGCACTTTTACATTTTAATAATCAGACTGTAGAAATTGTTTCTGTTGTTTTAAAAGGTTTGCGTCACACTGTCTTTTCCCCATCCATACGCTTCCTGACCGCTGCGCACCATAAGGGGTAAAAAAAAAAAAAAACGACGCGCACATTGCGCAAAACTCAAACAGGAGAAGCAGGACATAAAACGGAGCGACGAACTAGACGTGAATTATGGCATAAAAACAGAGAATCCGACGCTGAACAGTGAAAAAATCAACACATGATGATGATTAGGCATGATGATGATGTCCCATTATCCTGAAGGCAGCACAGAGCTGCACCACCAGAAACCAACAGAAACACTGAAGAGAAGAAGAGCTATGATTAATGTAGTTACAGTTCTATCCATGTTTTTATGTTGCAGAGCTCAGTCGTTTTGCAAATAGTTTAAAGTTTAAACTGGCATGTTGAATATCTTTTATCTGGTAATTTTGTGGAACATTTATCAACTAGAAAAGGGCACAAAATAAGAATATACCTAGTGGGGCACTGGGCCAAAAAAAGTTGAGAAACACTGCAATAGATGGATAGTAGTTGGCAATAGTATGTTACCAATGCAATTTTTATGCATTTGTAACATAAAAATCTACAAGAAACAAGAAAAATGGCTTTTAGATAGCTGTCTACTATAGTGACCACGATCCGTGAAAAGTCTAGTTCATTTATGTTTCTTTGTCTAGTTATTTTGTTAGATTAAGTTTCTAGTCCCTCACTGGTTCTCTAGGAATTATTTTGTAAGTTTAATTGTTTTAAACATTTTCTATTATTCAATGTACATCTCCACTGTTCTGCACTTGGGTCCTCCGTCAACATTCAAATCCATCATGATGGTATGTGCCCTCCATTTAAAGTCAAATTGATATTGAATGACAGAAGAATTGAAACAAATATTTTTTTGTTTAGGCGAAAGAGGGAAAGTTCAGGTTGCTAGTGATATATTTGTCCTCATAGCCCTTCATCACTAGCTTATTGTGAGCTTGTCATGAATGAACTTAAAACAACTCTTCACTGATTAAGACTTGAATGTAACTGAATGTAGCCTCACCTGTCACTATGCAGTACATCTCCAGTAGTAGGATCAATTACATGGAGAATGATGCCTCGGTTCCCCCAGCTTCTCTGGAAAAGGTAACTTTTTTGGTTGCTCTTTTCCGGATGGAGGGTCTTGTTGAGGAAAGTCCAAGCCAGCTTCTTTTCACCAAAAATCTCTAGTGTTCCACCTTGTCCCACGCCAATGTACTTCTTCCCAAAGTAGCTGTGTTCTTCATCGTCGTCATCCAATCTAATTGGTTTGTAGAATGGCATATAAATTAGTTAAATCCCTATTACATGAGTAACAAAGTCTTCATATATAGATCAAGCACAGAAATTACAAGGAGATGCATAACCCAATTAAATAAGAAGGAAGAGCTACAGATATAATCCTGCTTCAACATTTCAGTTTTTCCATTTTTTATACTCTGGGTAGGTTCACATGATGGCTTCCAGCTCACCCATCTTATTTGCGACATATTTGACATTTTAAATTATGGCTGCTGGAGAAAGATGCAGTTCTCAGGATCCGAAATCAGAACCACCCCAAAAAATGGGTTAAGACTTTATCAAAAATATGTATTTTGGTGGCATTATAGATGCAGTGGCACCTTTAAAAATTTCACTGCATGGCTTTGATCCAGAGTGTGGAAATGTCTCTAGAATGCAAGAGCAGGATGGTGATTTTAGGGACAGGCAGTTTGCCTGATATTACAGTAGGTGAAGGTAAAATCAAGATAGGAAAATCCTTGCCCAAACCAATTAAGTGAACAGAAAATCCACCATGCCTGACAAATCCAGTCTTGGTTCTTCAGTGAACTTTCTTGCATTGGGTAGAGAAGCCAGAAATTTTACTCAAGAGTGGAAATACTTGAGTCACCTAAGTATTTAGTAACAGTAAAAAAATATATATGTTGACGTAAAACTACACACAAAAACTTTTTTTTTTTATATCAACTACCCATCTCTGGCTACATAAATCTTGTTGGGAATTAAATGAAATAGCATTTGTCCGATCCCTGCCTTATGACTTGAAAGGACGACCCACCCATATGCCAGTTAAAACCTGATTTGTAAAATGCAATAAAATTTGTGAAATGATCAATGCACACAAAAACATTTACATTTCCAAATAAAACACAAAGATCAAACTATTTAAATCTAAAAAATATGTTAAAAAATGTTTTCTATTCACATTTAGAAATGTGAATAGAAATTTCATTCTTTTCACATAGAATGTGAATAAATCTATTCACATTTCTGAGAAATTGAATTATTTACTGTTGAACAGTAAATAATCTGTTTAACAGTAAACAGATTATTTACTGTTAATCTGTTAACAGTAAATAAATCAAACCAGTGTTATCTAATACTCCACCATGTGCAGAGGTTTAAGTTTTCAATGCAGTTGGGTTGTGCTCACTTTCCAGTTTTGGGCAATATGCTGTATAGACATAATAAAGAGTAGACCAGGGGTGGGCAAACTTGGTCCTCGAGGGCCGGTATCCTGCAACTCTTAGATGTCTCCCTGGTCCAACACACTTGAATTCAATAGCTTAGTCAATGCCTAAGTGCAGTCATGTTCTCCAGAGTCCTGCTAATGACCTCATTATTTGGCTCAGGTTTATTGAAGTAGAGACACATCTAAAAGTTGCAGGAGACAACTGTCCAGGGATGGAGTTGCCCACTCCTAGAGTAGATTGTCATGTTGGGTTCCAGTCTATTTACCCACATACAGAACACAAACAGGAGACTAACAAATCATATAAATAAAGTTTATTTTGAACAAAAATTTAATTGTGAGATGTGTGGTTCTTGTCCTGTGGGTGGGAAGCTGGGGTTGTCAGAACAGTGAGGGTAAGTGAAAAGAACAGATAAGATAATGATGGTTGATGGTAAACTGGACAGATTGGATTCTGAGAAATGAAATGATCTTATTTGGTTGGAAGATGAGTTTCCACCATCAGGAAAAGTGTTGTGGTCTCTGGGAATTTGGTCTCTTTGCAGGGGGTTCTTGAGATGATTCAGGTTTAGATGCTTGTCTTGGCGGAGAGTTCTTTCGAGATGGATGGACGAGGCTTGCAGTGGAGGACGCAAGCCTGCACTGCTTGCATCCTTCACTGCAAGCGGTAAGTTCTTGTGAGGAGGAGCGAGGAGCGGTCCAGTAGCCAGCCATGAAATGAGAAACTGTCAGAGAATCTTCAGCTGAGAAGGAGATGGACTCAGGCAACCAGTGGGTAAGATCCACAGCACTACAAGAGGAAACTAGAATGCAAGGAACTTGGGCTACACAGTGGGTAAAATCCAAGGTGCCACAAGAAACACCTGAGAGGAAAGCAACAGGTAAATGTTACAAAAGACAATCATTGAAAACTCAGAGACTCAATATCAGTATATGAGGAGCAGCCTGCCAGCCCTTTAGTGCCTGAGTGTTAATAGGCAAACACTCAGGCACTGAAGTGCTGGCAGGCTGATAGATTGATCACAGGTGTGCTGAATCCAGACAGCTGGCATGCCCTCCACAGCCGGCATGCCCTCCAGGTATTAGCAGCCTCTTGGCACTATCTAGTGGAAGATTTCTCTTTGTCCCTTTGTGGGACTCTCTTTGTGTGAGACTCCCCACAAAGAGAATTTGTGGGGAATCTCTTGTAGCAAAAAAGAAACTCCCCACAAAGACTCTCAACGGCTGCCACCTGGCGGCCCAGAAGAGCATGAAAGAAGAAGAAGAAGAAGAGAGTGGTACTCTGTGATAAGCAAAGGGTCAAGAATAAATCAATAAACAAAAAAACGCTCCTTCGGGCTATAGCCCTCCCAGTCGACGGGTTACTGCGATCCACAGCCTCGCCGATAGGAATCCACGATCCGGCGAACAGTAAATGCAGGATGCCCCGTCTATTTGTCGGGTGGGAGGAGGGGGCTTGGAAAGAGGGCACAATGCTCAGGTCTGAATGGGTTTGACTTGGGAACGAGTGAGTACTGTGAAGCAGGTGTTCTCTTTCAGTCAGCATATTGTTGGTTCTGTTCTGCGGTGTGATTATGGGTTGTGATGGTTCTGTTCCAGACATTCTTGTAGCAGCGGATATTGTAGCAGTGGTGTTGAACTGAAGTTATGGAGATTTATTTTTCATCTGAAGGGAACAGTGGTGGTTGATAACCTAGGGAAACAGAAAGGGTAGAAACCAGTAGCTGCAGAAATATGAGAATTATGAGCATACTGAGATACTGACTCCAATCAGATGGGTTGGTGAAAGTGAAGCATCTGAGGGTGGATTTGAATTCTTGGTTTGTACATTCAGTTTCTCCTTTTGACTGAGGGTGGTAACCAGATGCGAGTATGACTGTTGCTTCCAATGCTGAACTGAAATGTTTCCATACCTGGGATGTTAATTGTGGACCACAGTTGGAGGGGATCTCTTGAAGGATGACATGTAGCTCGAACATATGTTTGACAAGGAGTAAAGCAGTCTGGAAAGCTGTGGGAAGTTTTTTGAGTGGAAGGAGATGACATGATTTAGAGAAAAGGTCAACAAAAGAGTCGGGAAAGGGCATCAAGTTTGATATTTCTGGAACTGGGTGATAGGTAATGGACAAATTAAACATGAAGAACAATATCCAGTGGAATTGACAGGTAAGAAAGGTTCTTATGGTCCGTCCAGACCAGCACAGGATGCTCTGCACCCTCAAACCAGTGCCACCACTCCTACAAGGCAAGTTTAATAGTGAGGGGTTCTCCATCACCCACATCATAGTTGCATTCTGCAGGGGATAATCTGCGGAATTGAAAAACACAAAGGTGAGCTTTAGTATCAGAATCAGAGAACTGAGACTGGACAGCTCTTACTCCTGTTTCAGAAGCATCTACTTCAACAATGAATTGTTTAATGGGGTCAGGCTCAATTAGCCCAGGAGCTTTAGAAAAAAGCAATTTGAGCTGATGGAAAGTGGCGTCAGCTTCAGGTGTCCAACTGAATGTTGTCCTGTTGGAAGTAAGAGCTGTGAGTAGTAATGCGGTTTGACTGTAGTTCTGAATGAATCGTTGGTAGAAGTTGGCAAATCTGAGGAACTTTTGAAGCTGTTTACGCATTTTAGGAATGGGCCAGTCCAAAACAACCTTGATTTTTTCCTATGAGGGTCTTACCTGTCCGCCCTCAAGTATGAAACCCAGAAATGTGACTGATGGTTGGTGAAACTTGAATTTCTCAGCTTTGACATACAGTTTATTCTCCAAAAGGAGTTGTAGGATAAGGCGTACATGTTTTTTGTGTTCAGCAAGGTTCTTGGAATATATAAAAATATCATCTAACAAATACAAAAATATTCAGAAAGTCTCTCAGCACATCATTAACCAGAGATGAAAAAACGCAGGAACATTTGATAAGCCAAAAGGCATGACAAGATACTCAAAGTGTCCTATGAGTCTTTTGAATTACGTATTCCATTTGTCCCCCTGGCTGCTGCGGAATTGATGATATGCGTTCCTGAGGTAAAGATTGTTGCGCCGTGAACTGCTTCTGAAACTGAGGAGAGTACAAATACCCTGAAACGGAGGGTATTTGTATTTGACAGTTATTTGATTTAAACCGCTGTAGTCGATGCATGGTCCTTAATGAGCCTTCTTTCTTCCCTGCAAAATAATCTAGCACCAAGAGGAGATAAAGAGGCACAAATTATGCCTGTGGAGAGAGTGTCTTATGTATTTTCCCAGGGTCTTGCGTTCTGGACAGGAGATGTTATTCAAACAGCTGGTGGGTAACAGGGCTCCTGCAAGAAGGTCATATGGGCGATGAGGTGGAAGAGACAGAGGTTTTGATTTACTGAATACCAGAGCCAAATCATGATAATCCTCTATGATGAGTGTAAGATCAGGTGGGTTTGGCTCTTTTTCAACTGCTGGGGATGGACCTGGTGAAACTGGTGAGCGGAGACAAGTGGAATAACAGTTAAGTGACCAAGGTTCCCTGTGCATTTCAGACCAGTTATTAGGGGGATTATGTTTCTATAGCCAATCAAAACCTAAGACTAAGGGTGAATTGGCTGTGGGAAATACGTAAAAGGTGATTTGTTCTCTATGGTTACGAGATGATTAGCTGAGTCTTGCGGGTGAGCTGGGATAGTGCCTTGCTGTCCAAGGCGGAGACATGGAGCGGCACAGTAAGTGGAACTGCTTCTATGGACATCTGTTGAATGAGAGTTGAATCAGTGAGATTCTGTTCACACCCAGATTTGATCATGATGGACAGAGAGAGAGAAGAGAGATGGGTTTTATGGAACAAGGCAGCTGGTATCAGAAGGTGAGGAGTCTTATTTTCACACAAGTGGCCTGCCAGTCTCCTCGCATCTATAGCTTTTGGTTGAACTGGGCAAAGAGCGATGAAGTGCTCAGGTGAACCACAGTAGAGACATAGATGAGAAGTCATTATCTTCCATCTTTCTTCAGGCGTTAAACGGGTGTGACCAAGATACATGGGTTCCAGTTCAGTCTGGCTCTGCGGAGAAGATAGAAGGTGAATAAGTGTAGTAGAAGACAATCTGACAGATGTAATCCTCTTATTTCTTTCCTTTGCTCAATCACATATCCTGTTATCTAGCCTAATTATTAAACTAATGAATCCTTTTAGTGTTGCAGGTTCATCCAGAGTTGCTAGTTGATCTTTTAAATATTTGCTGAGTCCTTGAAAATATGCATCTTTTAAAGCAGATGCATTCCAGCCAGAAATCTGCCACAGATCTCTGCTTTTGTTTAATTGTCCATAACTCATAAGAATTGGATGTTTCATCAGGTTCATGGCTAAAAATCTGCTTAAACCCCTTTAAAAAGTCATGGGAAGTGCCACCTAAATTAGCAGGAGTAGGGAATCTAAAGCTCTGCCATATGTAATTTCAAAAGCGAAATTATTGTATACTAGAGAGCACTGAAGAAAACCACCAAACAATTAATATCACCTGAGAACTTTTCTGGAGTAGGTAGATGGATATCGGAAGACATGGAGTGGACTGGTGGTTCTGGAGAGGAAGCGGAAGTGGAGGTCTGATGGAGAGAGCTTTGTAACAAATTAGAGGTTGTCAAACTCTAGTCCTCAAGGGCCGCTGTCCTGCAACTTTTAGATGTGCCTCTGCTGCACCACACCTGAATAGAATAATTAGGTCATTAGCAAGGCATTAGAGAACTTATCTACACAAAGGTAATTAGGCAATTTCATTCCAGTGTTTTGTAACTGTGGCACATCTAAAAACTGCAGGACACCGGCCCTTGGGGACTGGAGTTTGACAACCCTGAATTAGTTCTTCAAGATTGTGATTTGTTTCTGTTTGGCGATCACAAAGAACTTGTAAAACAGTATCATGGGCTTGGCTTAGTGAGTGTTACTCTGCCATAGTCCTCCTGAGAGCTTCTGTGAGGTCTGACTGTTGGCCTTATTTTGACCCATGTACAGAATAATAGGAGACTAAGAAATCGGGTAAATAAAGTTAATTTTGAACAAAAATTCAACTCTGATATATGTGGTACTTGTTCGGTGGGTGGGAAGCCAGGATTGTCAGAACACTGAGGGTAATTGGAGAGAAAAGGTAAGTTGATTGTAAAACAGACTGAGATTCTGAGAAATGGGAGATGAGTTTACTTGGTTGGAAGATGAGTTTCAAACAGGGGGAGAAGTACTGCGATCTCTGGCGATTTTATGTCTTTGCATGGAGTTTTTGAGATGATCCTGGTTCCAGTGTTTGGTCTTGACTAAGTGCTCTTTGGAAATGGATGGACGAGGCTTGCGGTGGAGGGTGGACAGGTAAGTTCTTGTGAAGAGGAGCAAGGAGGAGGAACTGTCAGAATCTGAAGCCAAGAAGGAGATGGACTTGAACAACCAGTGTGTAAGATCACTTGTGAGGAAAGCAACAGGTTGGTGTTACAAGAGATAGTCATCAGAAACTCGGAGACCACACTCAGAGGGGCACAGAGTACCATAACAGGCAAACATTCAGGCGCTGATGTGCTGGCAGGCCGGTCCTCATATACTCCTAGAATGATGAGGTAGATTGACCACAGGTGTGCTGACTCCAGACAGCTGGCCCACCCTCCAAGTATGAGCAGCCTCTTGGCATCTAGTGGATGATGAAGGAAGCAGCAAACAAAAAAGACTCCCCACAAAAACCCAAAACCCCAGTTCCCAACATAGACTCCACATCGGCTGCTCGGACAAACAAAATTTGGCGGCCATCTTGGAGAGGTCATCCCTTGTACTTGACTAAAACAAAACAGCGGAAGACGCCTCAGCCCTGAAAGATTGTTTTGCTCAAATAGATGGAATATGATGCATTACCTTTTTACAAGTAAGATTAACATATTATTCTTTATATTTTGTGAGTAGAATGTTACTACCAGTAAAATGACAGCTAATATTAGTTTGGTATAATACCGTGGTTCTGGCCCCTCTATGAAGGCTAACTGAGATTTTGTATATCTTAAAAAGTTGTAGTTATTCCCTTATGTTGATTTAGATTATCTGAGACAAGAGCGCTACCTTAAGATTAAAATTATATAATTATAAATTTATTATTATAATATTATGCTATTACAAATTATTACAAATAGATTACAATCGCCAGTAAAGCTTGCACAGGTGTAAAACACTATTATCTATATATAATTCTTTCACTCTATCAAAAGTAAGATACCTCCAAAGTCTTCCGTTTCTGTTTTAAAGGTTTTCTAAAGACAACAATTTGAGGAAGAAATGGGAAGTATCTTTATGGAAAAAGAGATTCACTGAACAGCGCGGAATAATATCAGCTGCTGAATCTCAGCTGCTGAATCACTCGAGCTAGAACTGACTGATACACAACTGATTTAATGCGCTAGTACTGTATATCATTGCACCCAATTGCCAAACATATAGCACAGAGTGTAGCGGGCAACCACTCCAAGATGGTGACTCCACGTCACATCAGCGACAATAAGCAAGAGCGGACCATGAGGCACCTTTTCTTTATTAAGTCTGATTTGCTACATGTTTTCCTCTTCTCTCTCCTTCCCATTTCCTGTCTACCACTTACCAATGAAGCCTAAAAAATACAGTCAAAAGCAATTAATCAAATAGTCTACTAAAACCACAATGTTCTACCAAATCAGTCTCAGCAGAAGACTGAAGTATATATAAATGTGATGACTAGGTGGCCAAGTCTTATTGTCTCCACTTTCCCTATCCTGGTCCATTCTGTCTTATAGCCACCATGCACAACTGAAAACACCTACACTATTTTGAAAATGTTAAATGACTCCTTATTGACACAGTTAAGGATGCGCGTCTTCTCACTCATGTCTATTTTTGAGAGTTTTTCCTTCATATGATGTGGAGGAATTTTGGAGGGGTCATTTGAAAGGCACATAGCAGGGTAGCCTGGGTGTGGTGAGTCAACTTGGTCTCTATAGGCATCCATAACAACAGCAGGCAGCACCTATCCGTGCCGGGACAGGAAGTCTTGCAAAGGTTCCACCACAACAATTTTGCTGGGTTTAGTATTTCCAGTGTTTTCCCATGGGACATGCAACATCCATGTACACAGATCCACATGGTATGGTGCCTTTGATGGCAAGACCATCAATTTGTTACCTTTGCTGCCTTGCACTGTACTAACTACATATTTCACTGTCCCAGAGCACACACTGGATTTGTTTTAATGGGATCCAGAGTTCCAGCACCACCAATTATTTATATGGGGGTCGCATGCATGAATGTCCATTGTTAACTGTCATGAAGATCCACTTTATAGTGAGTTGTCCTCAGGCTGCCACTTCAGGATGCCTAAGATCAGGACCTAATGTGGTTGGTGGTTTGTTTTTCATTTCAATGCTGCCATTACCGAACTTAATCTCCCTGGCTTAGACTGCAATTGACATGAGGTAACACTTTATTTGAAGGGGTGTGAATAATACTGACATGACACTGTCATAAAAATTACATAACACCTGTCATGAACATCAGTAAGTCTTCATGAATATTTATGACTGAAATCTTGACACTTAATACAAAGTTGACATTATTCAAAATGTCTTTGCTATGACAACTTAACCAAGAAATCATGATCTGACATAAATTTATTATAAAAGTATTACTAATTAAACTTTAAAAATTATGTAGCTTTATGTGGTAATATTATATTGCGCTGCCATTTTGTTTAGTCTTAAATTTTTTTATTTGATCCTAAAGTTTTACAGCAATGTCTACAAAGCACTTATGAATTTTGAATTTGAAACATTATTTAAGGCTGTTTTAACCCTTGTGCATGCGAGGACTGAGGCAAACGTAGAGGACTGTGGAAAATGACACAAGTTTTACGTGTGTGGGGTCGGTTGGTCCCCATTTCTAAACACAATTGTTAAGTAGTGCAATACACCATCTCCACTAGTGACAGGCGTGCAGTGTGTTGGTGAAGAAAAAATCTTCCATATTGTGAGGCCTACCAAACAAGTTGTAATGGCCAGGCGTCCTGTTTAAAAAGAAGCCGACGTTTGTCACCTAATGAGGTATGTGTCTTATTAACTTTACATTTTCTTTGAGAAAATAACATTAACTATTATACTGCCTTCGCCATACGAAATGCAACTAGACAGTACAGTTAAACTCTTCCTTATATCAAGACTGAGGAAGCTTGACCGTTTATCCACAGGTTTATTGAAACCAAGGAAGTGTGAAACTAAAATACAAACAAAAAAGAAATATAACACTTTCACAGTCTTTTGTGAACATGTACATATAAGATTAACGTAGCTAAATTAAATACTGACCCAAATGAATTAGCAAAGTTGTGCAAATAATAAACATCCAAAAATATTTTACATCTATCTCAACAACCAGAGATAATATAAAAATAATGATTCACAACAATACATTAAACTCAACGTACCTACAATGCTTCATCAGGACAAAGATGGCAGATGGCACTGGATTCATCGAACACATGGGTGACATGAATCTAACTCTGGCTTTCTGTCGCTGAAGCCACGTGACGGGCAGCTGGCTGCACCTCTCAAAGGGAAAGTCCCACACATAGACACATCCACAACACAACTATGTTCTATTTCTTTGTAATGTTAGCTGTGAGCAATTCAAGCCAATCGTAGCTTGCTGTAAGTTAATGTTAGCTAAAGTGATTAAACTCCATAACTGTAAGGTTAGCTCTTAATATTAAACATATTTTAAAGACAGGCAAATAGGTTCTTTTCCATCCAATTTTTATCTAGCAAATTAAAAGCTAATATGTTGGTCACAGCTATCCTTCATGTGCATTATTTAGCAGCTTGGTTGATGTGACACAGTGCTTGTGTTCTTTTCTTTGGCAACTTTTGCCACATGAAGACCCATGTTATCCTAAGGACACATGGTGGGAGGGACAAAGTTGGCTAATGAAGACATGCTATGGTGTGGAGGATGATAATGAGGACCAGCCACCACAAAAAGAAGTCACTGTTTGACCAAAGAGAAAGAAGCAGAGGAAATATTCCCCAAGAAAATTAGGCAAGTAATTTTTGTGTTAATATTTTCACAATATGAAGTGGGGTGGAACGGGTCAGGTAAGTGTGGAAGGGGAAGCAGGAATCAACATTCACCAGCTGAGTTAATAAGTTTTATTTTAGACAACTAAAACTGGTGTTAAATCTATTTATTTATTAATAGACTTCATGCAAACAACTATTAGTCAGGGTATCTGGTTAGAAATAATTTAGAGGAGAGCTTCCGGGTCATGACCAGGACGGCAGCTTAACTTCAGTGCTAATCAACGGTTTTACAAAAACAACCCAAAAACAAATTTATATTTAACTTCAAGTGAGATTTTATCGAAGATGGAGGCTAGGGTTGTCTCAAGATGGAGGAAAACGACTGGTGCAGCGATAATTAATGAGGAAGAACAAAAAAACAATCCTAGCCACTTGCCGGTCCACGAGGCAGAGGATTGGGAAATAGAGGAGGCTAGCTTAAATAGCATACTGGCAGAACTTAGAGATTTCAGACGAGACAACAAGCAGCAGCTTCTGGAAATCCAACAAGAACAGCGTCGGACGAATGTGAGGCTAGATGAAGCAGAGGGTCGAATTGAAGAAATGGAAATAGCCATGCAGGCAGCGTCATCCCTAATTAAACGACTTCTTCAGCGCCAGGACAACATGGAAGCTAAGCTCATTGATCAGGAGGGCCGCGCACGTCGAGATAACATAAGGATTTATGGTATTCCCGAAAAGGCTGAAGGCAACAACATCGAAGGCTTCGTACAAAAACTGCTATTCGCAAAGTTATTCGCAAAACCTGGCAGAAAAAACAATTACAGTACAACGATGAGCGCTTCTACATTGATCACGACTATCCACCGGCTATTCTCAAGAAACGTGCAGAGCACAATCAAGTAAAGAAGATGCTGAAGGAGAAAAAAATTAAGTTTCAAACCCCCTACCCAGCAAGGCTACGTGTTCTACAGTGAGGAGACCCGCATGTACCGGACCGCAGCGGAGGCTACATCAGACATGGCATCACGAGGATCCCGGTCACGGTCATCCATTCCCCGGTGTTGAGGGAAAATTACTATTTTTAGTGTCTAATTCAGTTTAGTCTTTTAGAACAAATCTCTTAGTGTTGAACAGGTGTGTGTGAGTGATTTGGAAAGTTTAAAACCTATGCGTGGATAAGTGTTGAAACAATGAGGTCTGCACCAGAGCTTTTGGCTCAGACTCCTGTGGTTTTAACACAATGGACAGGAGATCATAAATTAATATGCAGGGAGCCAGAGGACACCATCAGTTGAAATTCTCTTGGGAAAACAGGAACTCAGCCAGCTCATGGAAGAACAAAAGCTTTCTGTGGATACATGGGAGGTTCTAAACTGTTTAAATCATTAACATTTAATTTGTAAAAGATTTCTTTTAGTTATTGCATGCTCTGACTGAAAATTATGATATTTAGTTTAGAATTAATTTAGTAGATGATAAATGTATTTGAAAATGTTGGGTTCTGTATGAGATAATTGTTTTAAGATTGTTCAACGTTTACTTGAATATTAGATTAGTAAAAACAGCAATTGTACCTTATTATTTTCAGTTGATGTATATATATTGTTTTTTAGTTTAATATCAGGACGGATTTTGGAGAGGCTGTCCACAATAACATAGTATTTTTGGAGACAACTTTATATTGAAGTAAAAGGTTTGTTCCTGACCAGGACAGAAAACCTGAATTTCACAGCTTTCTGTGAAATTCCTTAATCTGTTTCTCTTTGCCCAGATGGCTGGAAGCTGAATACCAGTAAGAAAATATATTTAAAATAAGTTAGTTTTAAAATTTAACCTGACGTGATGGAAATAGTCTAATAATAGTTTTGGAAATTAGAAACTTATTCTGGTTTATTGACCTTACTTTTAGTTTAAAGTGAATTGTTTCATAAGATCTCAGATCAGCCCTTTTGTCTTTTGGGACATCAGCAGCGGACGTTCCAGGTGTTTTACACTACTCTGTGAAAACCATAAACTAACGGGTTCGGAGACATCCTGCTTCCAACTTATCAAAAACAAAAAGGAGAAGCCGGTCTTTTATCTTTTGAATGAATTCCAGGGAATTTCTAAATTTGAAAAGGGTCAGAAACAGCTTCCAGTTGGTCGAGCAGAGTTACGCCTTATTTGAATATATTACAGAGGAAAATACGCCTACTGGTATAAAACCTATACACAAAGAAAATAAGGCAGAAATAGCCGATTTTTTAGCTCCTTTTGGGCTGGCTCTTTCTCAAAGACGTCTTTGATATTTTTTCTGTCTTCTCTTCTCAGGTAACCAATGTATGTCTGTGTTTCTTTAACTTTTCTGTCTTCTATTATACTTTCTTCTGATGGGATTAAATTCGGTACTTCTGTGACGTCATCACGCATTGTTGTAATTCTGTCCTTGCATGCGGCTTAGAGGAAGAGGGAACTCGGGATCCAGGAAGAAAGCAGAGCCACGATGTTTTCCTAAATTTAACTAGATATAAATAATTCTTCCTAACACCGGTCAACCTGATCCAGCAGGAGCTACTACAACTTTCTTCTTGGCTGGATACTAGGAGGTGGAAACATCGAGCGACGCACAAACCCAGGAGCGAGATGACTCCCGAAGGCGGATTAAAGAAAAGCTGCAAGAATACAAGCGTCAGCCTCTGGCAGATAAGTGACTAGTCTAAGAAAATAGATATCATTTGAGGGTTTAACTGTACCCTTGTTTACTCCGGACTAATCACAGATCTAATAGTTGAAGCACACAATAGTCTTGGTCAATGGCTGTAATGATAACACAGTCACCTCAGTGGGCCCCACCATACACAATGAGTGGGCCAGTGGGCCCCACCATACACGATGAGTGGGCTTTGCCCTGATTGGAGCGCTAACATCTTCAGCTCCTCTAAGGTTCAGTTCTTTAGAACCTCTGTTCCGGAAGCAAACCTTCTGTTAAAGACTATTATATTCCTGTTATGTTCATGTGTAACAGTGTTTAGGGTGTAGAATCCCACTTGCTTTATGTATCAGTGCAATGGGGAAATAGCGCCCCCCCCTCTCTGTGTGGCTGGTTATATACTGCTGGCTTCCGTATTCGGTGCCAGTCTGTGAAAGCTGTACAAGAGGCGAGTCGCGTTCTTCAGCACAGCAAGTATGAAAATGTTAGCAACAGATAAAACATAATTTTTATTGACTTAGATAAATAGTGTGTAATTGATATTGACTTG
>CAEGAF010174010.1:0-13427 GCA_903067075.1 Micropoecilia bifurca | reverse complement strand
TATGTGCCCATTGGATAGCACTTATGACTTTATAAATAAACCCCGCCCCAATCATTAATATTTTTAATGCTGTATTTAAAAAAAATCTATATAAAAATAAATGCTGTGTAAAAATATATTTATATTTCATATTACATATATACAACATGTTCATATATAAGGAACATAAAAGAGACAAAGACATTTTTTTCCCCCTTTATTTCATTTTTTTTTTTTAATGTTTGCACACAAAATAAGACATAAATGCTTGTCCATTTCTGGACCATTTGGCAGTGTTTTTTTGTCCAAACATGAGCAAACATTATGCTGCATTCCAGACAGGCCCAACATATCTCCTGTAGCGTAGACCTGACGTCTCTTCCTGTAATGTAGTTCTAATGTCACTGAGCTCCTGGTTGGAGGAACTTGGGGTCTCAACCTCACCACAGTCCATTATCCTGACATCACCTCATAGCTGCTGCCATCCTCCTCTGCTGCCAGGACTCTCTGCCTTCCTCCATCAGCTGTTAACACAGAACAGACAATCATTATGAGCTACAGGCATCTTTTAGTCATTATGAAACTACAGTGAAAATGTTTGGTAACTTCCAGCTTAGTATGCACACATAAGACATTAAAACTAAAAAAACACTAGTACATTCTTACAAAAATAAAAACTTTAATGAAAAAGAGAAAACACTTGGAAACAATTGGAAGAAAAAAAAAGAATTAAAAGCAGTTCTTAATAAATAGTAAAACATAATTCAACAAACTCTGAGGCAAATAATTTGCTTTGATGGATGTTAATAAATCACAGAACTTTAATCTTTCAAGGAATTGTGACATCTCTAGATTAGTAATAGATCTTACCTGCTTCTTTCTTGAGCTACATCCGGATGACTGGCAGTCGGTCCTGGATGCAGCTGGAAAACATTTTGTGCATTGTCAATACACAGCATAATTATATAAACAATGTTGAAACATAAAATATCATCAACATTCTAAAATGGTAGATACTCGTACACTGTTGCATCTCTGTCCTCTGACACAAATGTGACTCCCATTCTGTGGAGTCTGTGGAAATAAATGTAAAATTATAAAAATATTGTAGCTTTCTCAAAAATACATAAGTAAGTTAAAATTATTCTCAACATACAGTCGGGAATCAACGCAGTGATTATACATACCGGTTCGTCCTCATATCTGTCCTCCATCCGCCATTTTGTTGATCTCTACTACTTCACACTCTGTCCTGCTGTACTGTGTTATAACAAAATAAACAAAATAACCGGAAAATCAGATTTCCTTACAATGGAGTGGGCTGAGAGAGGTTGCAACATACTGATGTATCCATCTATACATATATTTCTGTGCCTGTATGGAGCAGAAGAGGGAAGAGGACAAAAATATAAAACTATTCTCCATTAAAACTCTCTGTCCAGACAAAAGATCCTTTTGAAACAAGAGGGGAAATGTATGTCTATTGCATGAGCTTGTTTTTGAGGCAGTGGACCTTCTTCAGTAGTCTTGCCCCGTCAAGTTGTTCTGCTTCCACATCTTCCATCACTTGGTTTCCCTCAATCACTATTGACACATCTGATGGATCCTCCTCAGCCATGAACGTTGTGCATCACGATCACCTTCATTGTTTTGTCTGTGTAATCCTCACATTCCTACATGTTAAAAAAAGAAACAAAGAAGATGCACATTTTTCATTTAATCGAAGATGCTGTTTCAATATATTTCAACTTATCTAAAGGAGAGCAAAGGGAGTGATCAGAAGATAAAAGGAAAAGGGCAGAGAGGAGAAATGAGAGGAGAGGATCCTCTCATTGATGAGAGAGTTAATCAATCATCTGTTATCAATAACATACCTGGGAGTCATATAAAAGATCTTCTTGTCTTTCACCAAGGTAGTTAATGAGGCAGCAGACAACTGCATCATTTTTTTTCAATTCTCTGTGTCTGTAGGGAGATACAATTAAGTGAAAAGACTTTTAGTGGAGAGTGGAGAGAGAATTGCATACAGTAGAGAGAATTACATACAGTAATGACGTGCGACACGCCATCTTTACATGAGTCTTTAGAGTCACGATTGTAAAAATAAACTCTGAGAAGTAACGCTACACTTTAACAACAGAGACACACGTACGCAGGCATGCAGGTATTCTGGAGAGCAGATCATTTTGTTTTTAAACAGACTGACTCTAGCAGCCATGTTAAGGGAGCTAACAGAGCTAACAGGTAAACAACATAAAACACGTCAGTCTTTTCATATGTTGGTGACATATTAGTATAGGAGTATTCCAAGACAGGACTTCTCATGTGCAGCGAAAATACACTAATGAATTGTTCTGTGCAGTGCACTCCACTTGTCACAGTTTAATGAACTTCTGCACCTACTTTTTTCTCTATTTGCTCCTGTTTAGATTACAAATAGATTAACACAACATAACATTTTCTGTATTTGTATCTGCTGTGTTACTACTGCAGACTGAAATTAAAAGTGCCATTTCAACCAAGGGTTAGAATGCGCTTCTAAACCAGATGTACTCTGTGTGAAAAGTTAATACTTTTTCTGTGTTTTTTAAATTTTTTTTTCTGATGACCTGTCATATTCAACAGGCTGCCTTCTTGCTCCCAGTTGGGAGACGCCACACGCTGAGATCATCGGGCCAAGTTAAACATGTCGAATATTCCACATTTTAGATCGGAGCTGTCCCGACTTTCTACTGACTGAATGGGTCCAGTCAGTAGAAAGTCAGGACAGCTCCACACAACACCACACACTACAGGATGATCGATTACAACTATCGGAAACGACAATCTTAGAACACAGAACGTTCTAAGATTGCTGTAAGGGCAAAATCGGGGCAAAAAATTGTGTAGTGTGGACTGGGCTTACAACTTTTTTTCCCAAAGTGATTTAAAAATGAGGATTTAACAAACCCATCAGAAAGCCTAGAAATTCTTCATCTGGACCAGTTTATGATTATATCATAAAGGAATCTGGACCACTGAAAGGATATCATTTTTTCATTGTAATGACAGACAATAAGCAAGCCTTTTCTTGTAGTAATGATTTATTGTGACCATCTAAACATGTTTGTCTCCAGGCCATCATCACCTCCAATGGAGCTCTCACCCCAAAGTTTGAGTACATTGAAAAAATGCGAGAGAAAAGGTACGTCCCCCTGCTGGTCGCTGAGAGTCACTGCTTTCTATTGTCAGCTCTGAAGTTTGAAGCCTTACTGCACATACCTGAGAGCCAGTGTGCTTACAGGCCACGTTTATTGGCTGAATTTCCTCTTATGCTCTATTGAGCCCTTGTAATGACTCATTTATTAGATTCAGGTGTGTTGGAGAAGAGATGTATCTAAAACTTGCAGGACTGTAGAACATGAGGACTGGACACCCTTGATTTAATCCAGTAATTTTTATACATAATCTGACCTAAACGAGGAAAATCGCTCCATGGCTTATTACCTGCATTCCTATACTAACAGTTGTTAATATCAGGGTGCTAAAGCTGCAGTATGTAACTTATACAAAAATGTTTTTACATATTTGTGAAAGCTGTCACTATGTTGTAACAGTCTGTTATGAGACAGATAATCTATATGGGCTTCCATTTGTGTCAAAATAAGTAGAAGTCCTATGTGTAGATGTTGTTGGTCTATGTTGTTGCTATGTGACTTTGGTTAATGTCTATGATCTTAGTGCTTTATGGATATGTCAATATTGCATCTAGCTGTTGCATATGTAGGTGATGCATATGTGAGATATTGCATATGTCTATGTTGCATATGTTATGTCTCTAGCTGCATCGTGGTTATTACTCACTGTCATGTCAATTCATCTGCAGTAATGCAGTGAACCCTTCGCAGTTGTTTTTTTTTTAATTTAACTTCTGTGACTGATTAATGTTGTTGGTCCTTGTCGTTGGTCAGTGTTGCTGGTGCATGTTCTCTTCCTTAGTCAAAATTTAGTAAATATATTTTTTTAGAAATTTTTTGTCAAAATTTTCTAAACTTGGACTAAATTCTGACAAATAAATTACTAAGAAATATATTTACTAAATTTTGACAACAATTGCTAAAATAAATAAAAAAGGGCTAAAATGGAGTCAAATGAGTGTGCTTCATCTACACACTTTAATAGAACAATTTCACAGTGATTTTGAGTCAATATCACATGACTTGGAAGCTCTGGAAGAAAACATTATATTTAATATTAAAATTATTTAAAATATTGAATATGACTTAAAATTAAATAGACCCAAAAAAGTGGTAAGCTTATTTACCACTTTTTTGTGTCAGTTGGTCACAAGGCAAGGCATTTATTAACATTTGTTTGTCAGGAGTGTTTGGTTCAGACATTTGTTGACAGCCCCCAAGTGAACCTCCAAGCGCTTGTGGAGGGAGCTGTAGATTAATGCCTGAATAAAATACAAGGTAGAAATGTAAACACTTTGTAAACACTAATATTGAAAGACCAATATTTTTGTAATATCTAATAAACACTTTGATCAGACATGACCTACTTCAACACTTATTAACGGCAAAGAGAACAGGCACCAGCAACACTGACCAACGACATGAACCAACAGCAAGGACCAACGACATTGACCAATCACAGACGTTGCGTAAAAAAACAACTGCAAAGGCTTTGCTGCTTTACTGCAGATGAATTGACAAGATGACAGTGAGTAATAACTACAATGCAGCTAGAGACATAACATATGCAATGTAGACATATGCAATATCTCACATATGCATCACCTACATATGCAACAGCTAGATGCAACACAGACATATCCATAAAGCACTAAGATCATAGACATTAACCAAAGTCACATAGCAACAACATAGACCAACAACATCTACACATAGGACGTCTATTTATTTTTGAATCAAATGGAAGCCCATAAATCTATGAAAAGATCGATCCCAACCTCCTCCTTGAGTTACTATCGCTGTCTTCAGAAATGGAAAAACTCCTGATCTAAAACAACCAATCAGAGCCAGGAAGAGGGCTTAAGTGCTGTCAATCAACTTTGAGCACTTGCTGCTGTGCTGTGCTAATGGCACAGAAATAACTTGGCGTTCCAGGAAAACTGCTTATCTGCCATCATCGGTGGCCATTCTAACTAGCCTTAGCTTTTGTTATCGGCTCTGCTGTGGTGAACCAGCTGTAACATAGCAGAGAGAAGTGCGGAATTTGTGAGCATTGTGTACAAGAGAGTGATGGACAGCATTAAGACCCTTATGCTCCTGGCTTTGATTGTTTTTTTCTTCTGACTGACCTGTGTATTTCTGTAGTGAGCACTGGGAGAAGGCAGAGGAGCCTTGTTTTTTTTTTTTCAGAAATTCTCTCTCTTATAACAAATATACTGCAGCTTTATAGGTGCATTTCCACTGAATTAACTGCAGCTACAAGAGCCAGAACCGAACAGAAGCAGCTAGGACTTCTGGATGAAGTCCTGGCTCATCCACTGAGCTAAAAGTGGACCTTTATATTTAGGATGCAGCAGATCAGCAGAGTAGTAGCAGCTGCAGCTGGGTTTTTATCTGTGGTTAGAGCTTTTCCAACCTGAATGTTTCCACTAACTCATATTTAGGCCACCTTCAAAACTTGATCAGCTTTCTTCTTACTTGACCCCAAGTATGATTTTCTAGACAAGCTGTCCCTGTGAAATCTTAATCCTTTTGATTAAGTTCTGCTTCTCAAGATAAATAAACCTCCCGACGGAACGCTTATCTTCTCTTTTTCTAATTAAGCTGCTGAGTGCTTGACTGACCTCTAGTCAGTCATGCTGCTGTACATTCACGTGTGTGATGTCACTTCCAATTAGTCTGGAGGTAATGAGTCGTGTCTGACTCCTGGCAGGAAGAGAGGCTTTGGACAAAGCCATAAGTCACTCTGGGTGATTATCTTACAATGTTCATATTATTGTTGTCCTGATGTGGAGATAATCCAGAATTTTCAAATCAGCCTTTAAACAAATGCAGCAGATTAGTGTGTGTAAAATGTGACAGCATATATCTTTGCTTGTTGAATAAAGGTTATTACCATTTTCCTATTACATAGGTTTATGATTGTATTTTTAATATCAAAAACAAGTTTTTATCCTATTTCACATGATCATAGTTTTCCCAGTAACTGCACATATGTGTAGTTGTTTGTGTTTTATTCAACTTTAATTGTTGTGAGTTTGATTTTACCCTATTGCAGCTAGTTTTGACAGTTGGTCTGTTTTTCTTCAACAGAGTGACACACAGTTGCCACTCTCTATTGAACAGATGGCTAGGGCCATACAGAGACCTTTGGAGGGGCAGGGGCTCAAAGTTAAAAAGGGACACATTGAAAAGAATCTTAAAACACTGTACAACAACATAGCAACAACCCATATTAATCAAGAATATAATATTTAATAGGATCATACTGCATCACTGTCATCAAGTGGGGACAATGCAAAGCAAGTGTAGACTGTTTTCCTTGATAGCAGCAAAAACAGCAACTTTAAACCTGCCTGTGCTGGAGGACTGTGCTGATCTGAGATTGCAGTTTTTAAACAGACCATAGGAGAGCAGGTAGCTGATTATGAAGTTATGAAATAAGCAAATTTGCTGCTATTTTATTTATTTAGATAAACCCTAATAATATCTGTTTAATCTCCATAGCAACTCGACTGCAGACTGCTTTAAAGATCAAAAAGACCAAAAAGAACATAAACACCTAATTGGCAAGTCACGTTATTGGTTGTGTTTTTATCGGTGCGTTTTGGATCCACTGAAAACAAAGATGTTAACAAATAAACTAGACAGTCTGCTGCATGTATAGTGATATTTTCACAGTCGCGGTCTCGATCGGTCTTGAAATAAAATGCCGAGTCCTCAGCGCCCGAGACCGAGACCAAATGCGGTGAGTCCGAGACGAGACCATCAAGAAATGGACTCGAGACCAAGATCCCGAGTGCCACAACACTGCCTCTGAGTTTAGATATGTGTACTTATGTTTAATTTGCTGTTGGTTCTCATTGTGGGATAAGAAAGAATCCTTTTGTTGTATTTTAACTCATTTTGAAATCATTCTTGCTGCTTGTTGTTTTAGGAGTGAGGGTAGAACATTCACTTTGGAATCTGAAATGTTGTTGTTGTTTTTTGCTCTTAAAGGTCCCTCCAGATGAATACATTTACTGGTAGTTTCCCAGGATATCATACCTGGGAATGTATGATCTGAATTACCCAGCTGTCTGTCTTGAAATGGAGTCTCGGAGGTAACGGGTCCTGGAGGAGAACCCCATAAACACATACCGTCACAGACTACTGTGACAGTGTTAAAATGCCATAAAACAGACCAGAGACCATTTCAAAGCCTTTTCCACATATAAAGTGACATGTCTTGTCTTTTCATCAATCTTGGAGAAATCCCCAATTTTAGGAATGTCACCGTTTATGGCGCTATGGCACATATGATACACATTGCTTTGGATTATGTTGTACCTTCCTAACTGATTTGTTGGTAAGTAGTGGTAGTGGCGGAACAAGTCGGCGTCGGGCTGGGGGGCGGGGCTAACGGCCAGGCCCTAAAATAACATAGCTCATGAAATCATAATTTTATAAAGCACTAATAAAAGCCACTCATATTTGTCGTAAAAATACTTCAATCGACCTAGTTTACAATCCATTCCTACGTATCTGACTGATGATGATGTTGTGGATGGTTGGTGACGTGTTTTACAAAGAGATGATATCAGCAATCAACTTGTAAATTAGTATGTCATAAAGTTAAATGTAAGAATGAAAATAAAGCCAGTCATGTAGCACAACGTGTTATTCAATATGTCACTAAAATCAGTCAGTCTGGTAAAGTTTGTAGTAACCATGAGTCAACAATGACTGGGGCAGGTTACTATATAATCTACTGCGGGACCCCATTTCATGATCTACATACACCATACTCAACAGGAGAGGGCCCGCCTTCTCCAACTCTCACCAGACCTGAATCTCTGAAGTCATATTCTGCCTCCCATCCGGGCCCCCGTAGACCCAGGCCGGGGGGATGCCGCCCCCCAGACCCTCCAAAGTTCTGCCTCTGAGAGCTATAGCTTAAGGATCCAGGTGTGTGAAACATTCTAGAGGAGCAGAGGAGCTCATTTTTTCACAGTTTATCTGACTCATGAGATAATGTCACAACATTTTTGAAAAACATGTAAACATATTTTTTATAAATGTAAAAAAACTGCAGCTTTAGACCCTGCAGAATTAAGAATGAGATGTCACTGTAGTGTTTATGTGGGTGAAGGCAGGCGAGTGAATACTTTTGTCCATTTACTTAGTAAAAATATCCAATGGATGGAAATGTCACATTATTGGTGGAAAATGTTGTAAATTGATGTCATGTCTCATTTTATGCATGGCCAAAACCTGGTATCTTAGCAGGGTGTGTATACTTACGATCCCACACGGTCTCCAGTGTTTGAATTATTTAGATGTTTTACAAGATGGAGAAGACATTGTCCAACCAGAAGTAGGAAATTGTTTTTTTTTTTGTTTTTTTTTATGCTTGTGTTCCAACTTATTTGCACTCTTTAACAGCTCTGTAAATGGATTTAACATTTGGCCCTTGGTTTCTAAGAAACTGGGCTTTTAATCTGAAATTGCCATGATGATGATCAAATGGATTCTATAAAGAGAAAAAAAGTCCCACTCTTATCTTAAATCATTGATAACACATTGTTGTTTAGTTTGAAATAACAATGAATCAAAAATATGACAAGTGCACTTGTTACAGAAAGATATTGGAAGAACTTATCGTGTGTGTGTGAGTGTGTGTGTGTTTGTGTTTGTGTGTGTGTGTGTGTGTGTGTGTGTGTTTGTGTGTGAGTGTGTNTGTGTGTGTGTGTGTGTGTGTGTGTGTGTGTGTGTGTGTGTGTGTGTGTGTGTGTGTGTGTGTGTGTGTTTTTAGGGAAAAAGCTCAGATCTTGAAGAAAACTGGTGTGAAGAGAGTTCTGCTGCTGGGCTCAGGTTACGTCTCTGGGCCTGTGGTGGAGTATCTGACCCGGGATGAGGGGACCCAGGTGACTGTTGGTGAGTACTGGTGTCTTCACAATGGAAGGCTGGATCTGGTCATCACTGTTGAACTTGACTTACTCTGGTGACTGTTGCTCCAGTAACTACCTGTAACACATCTCCAACGTTTCTGCCCTCTGTGGGTGTAACAGCTCATTCACATCCCATCACTATGTGAGCTGAACAACATCCCAACCAGAACAGCACTTAGAACTCACAGCGTAGTTGTTGTTTTCTCGGTGTATGTTTAACGCTGACACACCAGCATTATTAATGTTTCTATACTTTTGACATTCCATGATGGAAAAACTGTAATTTTTTTAAAAACACATTTGTATTAGTTTTGTGTTTTCACAAGCAGAGAAAAAAAAACAGAATTGTTCACTGTATTGCCCATTACATTGTATGATTAGATTATAAAGAAGAGAAACACAAACAAAATTGCCGCAGTACGATGTCACACTAATGTCAAATTGTGTCTCCAATGGTGACCAAACATTTACAAACAGATTTAAAACTTGACAACAACACAATCATAGCTAGCTGCTGTGGAGATAAAAGAAAAGAAAAAGAAAGATGCTTAGTAATACAAAAGAATATTCTTTAGTTAAGACATGGTGAGACTCTCCACTTTATAGGATTCTGACCTCTCATCACAAGTTGGGTCAGCTGTTTATGTAAACAGCTAAGCACAGGAGTCCATATATCAATGAAATGTTTCTCATTACCCCTAAAAACTGCATTAATTCTTTCAGGACAGAGGACCCTAAATAATTATTCTTAATCCAGTGGATTAAAAGGTATTTTCTAGCCAAAAGCAATAATTTGCCACAAAGTTTGAAGTGTGATTGTGACTGACTGATTTGGACGGGAGGCCAAGCAGAAACAATCCTGGGTCACTCAAATCTTTAGAAATTGCACCCCAGAATGATCAGTTTGCATTGCCAGAAATAATGGTAATGGGTTCCAACCTCTCTTCAATATTTATTGCATAGGGCATAGGACTAGCGATGTGTCTTATTTAGTATAAAAGGTGTGTCGAGAAAAGTCGAGCTCATCCCACTTCCCCATGCTGAAGATTTTAGTTTAATAGCAGCAATAAATAAAGTTATATTTTAAATTGATTACACAGGTGACATCAAGACCCAACAAAAGAGTCAGACAGTAATAAAATTAATCTGGTTGTGTGTTTTGTTGTTGTGTCCTGCAAACTTTGCTTAGATTCTACTTGTTTCTATTTAATCATAAAAAAATCATAGTCAGGCAGAAAGAGAGTCATGGAACAGGAAGATCAAGTTTCCTGAACAAAGAGGAAGCTTCCAGCTTGCACAAGTATAAAAATAGTTCAGACTATTCCTTATTTCAAGCATTAAAGAATAAAATCTAAACATTTTGCGTAATTGGATAAAACCCAGAGTAAAATACTTAAATTAATGTTAGTTACTTATAATTCAACCAATAATTAATATTTGTTTAACCAATGGTTGATGTTGGTTTGATTATAAGAATATTTACACTTACTCCTAAGTACTTAAAAGTGAAACGAGTAACTGTAACTTGGTATCAAATAATTAGAATAATGGATTATTCCTGGTTTCTTTTCAGAAGTGTCTGTAATAACTCATATTATGATTATAATAAGAATAACTAATAAGTTATGGTTATTGTAATATTTTAAATGAATGTTAAACCAGAGAAACTAAAAGGTTATAAATGTGATTTTGACATTGAATTTGAAATGGTGTAAAATATGTAACTGTAATTAAAGGTCACTGATGATGTGTTGGAGGTAAATGGTAGGTGAAAGGTCAGGAGGAAAGAGGAACTGATGGGAGAGCAGAGATGACCAAGGCCATATTGTTGAACTTTAACTTTCCTAAGAAAGGGTTGAGCAAGCAACGATGTAGGAGGACTGTTGAGCAACTCTGGGTCATTGGAACAGAGATCAAGTAGTTGGCCAATGAGACAGGCACAGTAACAAAGCTAGCCAATTAAACACACCAAAAGGGTAGATAAGGTGCGTGCAGAAGAGGAACCTTTGGTTGGATCCTTCAGGCAGCTTCGAGCCAAGATCGAGATGGACAAAAAAACTCAGCTGAAGACCCGGGGCCACAGAGCCGAAGACTGTTCTGCACAAAGGGACCAACCTGTTAGCCCCGCAACATGTGGCTTCAAATTGCACTTCTCTCATCAGCTGGGTTCAGACCCCAAAGACCAAGGCAAAGAAGAAGAACTGATGTGCTCCTTCCATGGGACCAGAAAGATTGTGGGATGAGGAGAAGGGAGCTACAGAGCTGTAAGACAAGAAGCCGAGGACCGCTACGCGCATGAGGAAGTCACCTGAGGCCTGAGACCTGCCGCTCTAAGTCAGTACTCTTCCTGTACTGGGAACCTTCTGCTGCTGCAACACTTTCTTCATCATCAGGCCAGATCTGGGGTTCAAGATGCTAAACTCTGTCCGTCTCTCTCAAAGTTTCCCTTTTTTAGTTCACAGTGTCAGCATTAGGGAAAGATGGGCTAGATTATTAATTTTACTTATTTGATTATTTCTGCTACTGAATTAAGCTGTACTGACTCTTGAAAAATTGCCTTACTAATAAAATATTTAGCATTAAGAAAATCTAAAAGAGATTGTGGACATTCAATTAATGAGTCACCTTAAAGTTCTTTGATGGTTGTAAAATAGCTATGAAGTTTGATTCTGGGAGGAAAAAGTAGAAAATGTTTTATTGGTAGCTTTTAGCCCCAAACTAAAACACCCTTGGGACTCGCCCGAGTCACTAAAACCAACCTGGTTCAGTAACAAGTGCAAGTTGTAATAAAGAGAAAGAGCGACCGTTAACAGGTGTGCTCTGTGAAACTAGTTGACTGCAGGCTTCTCAATCCGGCTAATTTACAAGGTGAAAAAGGTGGGACATGTGGATGGAGGTCCTCAGAAATCAGGCTAGTCTTTCTCGCAGCCAGCTTAATCAATTTACTCCATTTCTGGACAGGGTACATCTTGGCAGATTTAGGAAACTCAATTCACCCGTTAAATGGAGAGCTGGTACCACATCTCCCTCCTCTGAGAAGGGGAAATAGAGAGAGTGAGAGAAGGGGGGATGTTGCGCAACAACAGGTGTTAAATGTAGACAATGTAATATGAAAAATGGTAATCTGATATTATAGAAAGTCCAGTCCATCAGCATGTTGAAGATGTTTTCTCTGCTCTCTCTTCCATTTAGCGTCTGTGCTTCTGAAACAGGCTGAGGAACTGGCAGCCAGGTATCCCAACACCATCCCCATCATGCTGGATGCCAGCAGTCAGGAGGGACACCTGGACTCTCTGGTCACAGATCATGACCTGGTCATCAGGTACCAGCAGCTTTTCTATTCACTTTGCACCCAAAGTAATCAGTTTGGAGCTATATTGCAGCTATACTATTAAATGTACAATTATTTCCATCAATGACCTATTCCCACACTTGCAGACTAAGGTATTAAGCCCTGTGAAATTAATGCTTTCCAATCTTTCTGTCTGTTTCCCAGCATGCTGCCTTACTCTTTCCATCCCATTGTCGCCAAACACTGCATAAGGAGGAAGGTGAACATGGTGACTGCCAGCTACCTGAGTCCTGCTATGAAGGAGCTGCGGAGCAGGTGACCAACAAGAATCATGTTGAGATAGATTTAAATCACTTTCCCAAGATCTCACCACCGTATTTTACAACTACTTAAAATAGAAAAGAAATAACATATTAAGTTTTAGTGTCAAAAGTTTATAGTTGTAGGTGTAATTATTGATAATAAATGTTCATAATTATTGCTGTGTTGCTGCTATTAATCATGAAGACTAAAATCTGTGATAACCCAAAGATGTCTTTATATCACTTTGCTTTAGTTTTTTACCAGTGGTAGCTGGTGAAGAACATCTTAGTGGGGCTCATGTGCCACTAGATGTCCCCTTCCTAGTCCAATATAAACATTCACATGAACTGTCAGAAATTACAATTGTACAGTAATAACACATTTTTTATACAAGAAAATATCATGAAGGACAAAATTCAAGTACACCTCGCTGCAGCAAACAGAAAGGGGCGGGACGGACCACTGTCAGCCTCATACCTTATATGGAAATGGGACCATTGCAATTCGGAAGTGAAGGGGGCGCTATTTCCTGTATTATCCACGGTCTCCCGTTTTTATTTTCTTTTTAAATCTATGATATATCTTCGCCTTTAGGAAGGAGTTTCACTCAGCAGGTATATGAACTTCAATATTTTATTTACTTAAGCGCAGCTCACAGTTTTTAACCAATTCTGTAGTTTTCGGCGTACTTCTAAATCTGCTCCTTAGTCCCATCTTTTCGGGGTTTACTGCTGCCTCTAGTGGCCT
>CAEGAF010174009.1:0-18572 GCA_903067075.1 Micropoecilia bifurca | reverse complement strand
TTTTCATTCACTAAACACAAAGAAAGCAAAGTAATAATACTTACGCCAGCAGACAATCCTTTGTTCTTTTGATTCTATGATTCTATCTGCAAACGCGGTCGTGAAAAAGTTTAATCCAAGCGAGACTTTCCGTTTCAGATTTTGGAAATCTGTGAATTTTAGTTCCACAAACATGATCAGGATCCCTGACATCGCCTGTACAGATACTCCACTGACGGAGAAACATTGTTTTAGAGTCCTGACGCAAAAACTTTCTGTCGGTCCCGGTACTGAACAATGTATATTAGCTTAAGTTTGTGAGACGTAGCCCACTGATCCCTGCGCTGTGACGTCAAATGGGCATTAGCCAATGAAAAGGTCGGGTTGTGGTAAGGTCCATCCATGGAGCTTCTGTAGATGTTGACATTAGCGTTAGCATCTGCTGCGGCTACATGTTTAGCATTGAGATGCTATTTTAGGGTTGAATAGCTTTGTTGATAGGCTAACTCCTTTAGCACAACCTGAACACAACAATAGTCTTTAAAAGCGTCCAATCAGATCGGTTTTGGAACAAAAAATTGAAACCCCATTGGGCCAGGCGAAGCGGCTTCATCTGTGGTTAGCGGCTGTCAGTTGTGTGTCAGATTCCTGATCGCAAGAGAAACACATGAATACAAACACTTGAAACTTTTGTATGTAAAAACAAAACGGTGAATTATTGCATCATAATTTGTATCTTGTCAATGTAATAAATAATTAACAAAAATTAACAAATTAAAATATCTTATGCAGTGGAACAAATGAATTCTACACTAAACATATGACAATATTTGACTTTATGAGCTTTCACGTTTTTTTATTCCATACATTTTGGGATGGACAAAAACAACATCTCAGACAGACAGCATCAGTAGCTCTTCCCAACCAATCTAGCTTTCATACAAAAAAACCCATTTTTAAATAAAAATCTGAAACTGTCATGTGCTCTTTGGCCCCCTTTACTCTTATATCTCTAAATACATCCAGTACAACTAACTACCTCCAGAAGTGATCCTAATGAATCCTATTTTTACTATTGTGGCATATCATCAATGTTTTTTGTTTTTGTTTGAAATATTGCATTTAATAAAAACAGCAAATTTCAAAATAACTTCCATAATTTTGCAAACCTTTAATCTTGTGGTGTTTGAAAAAGACTTAATGAGCTAAGGTAGATGGAAACCTGTTTGCCAAATACCTTCTGACCATCCCATCTACTGGTAGGTCTGTGCCTTACGAGAGGCATGAAACTCTGAAATATTTCTACATCCATGTCTATTTTGTGTTTCTTAATTTAAACGTTTTCTCAAAAGTCACATGACAATTGGATGAACACATAACTAATGAAACCCAAAAGTCCTTTCCCTGTAGGGTTTCATTTTCCTGTTTTCGGTCTCACAGAAGCACAGATAGTTTAACTCGCCCCACAGACATCCTGCTCAGCTGAGTGGAATACAGAGGCTCCCATTTTGGAATTAAAAGCCATAATTTTAAGGAGTTCAAAAGTCATTTCCCCGATGCAGACTTCCATGTTCTCCTGCATTTGGGGGAGCGGAGAGACAGCTCCACACATGATTACACCCTGCCTGATACTCTAGCATTTACACTAGAAAACAGAATGATAATTACTTAAATATCAGGGCCAATTTACAAATTGTGCTGATTTCAAATAAATTACCTTTAAATTTTTCTACTCATTTTCAAGCACTTCCCTTATTCCCACATTATTCTGCAGTTCCATAGAAACACTGGGTTCATGTTTAATGATGTGCCATGTTTGCAAATTGCCGGTGCTGGTGGTAGACATTTTGTGAACACTTTGTTTTGGTTACTTGCTTACGGATCAGCAGATTTTTGAGGTATAATTTAAGCTAATGTGAAGCAGCCGTTCACAGATCCTGTCAGCCCCACTTCAAACAAATACATATTAAAGTATTCTCACTGGTTATAGGTAGCATGTGGAAACCCCTAAACCCCCAGTGACTCCAGTTAAGCCAAATAAATAAATAAATAAATAAAAAGTGCCATTTGTCATGTTTGGACTGAAGAATGAAAACAAAGACAGGAGTCAAGGACCAAGAAGATGCTTCTGACAAAGAAAAGTAAAGTTCATTTCTTCCTACTATTTCTTGAACCTTTTCAGCAATCAGACCAGTATTATTTGCGGAACCATTTGATGTGAGTGTGTACATGTATGAGTGTGTATATGTATCTTGTTGTTCTACCCCCAGCTGTGGGCAGTAGTTAGGAGCAGAAGGAGCAGCAGTACTGGTTTAGTGGGGCTGGCGCTGGGCGCTGCAGCGCCCCCTGCTTCAGATGAGCCCAGGTTGGAGACGGTGGCCCTCTCCGAGTACAGAGGGATCACATCAAACTGGCCACCTTCATCAGCCTCCTCCTCTTCCACCGTCTGTGTCAACTCCTCCTCTTCCTCACTCTCGACCACCTGGTGAGATGCAGGCAGAGTCAGTGAGAGACGCAGCAGCATTTAGCAGCTTCAGTAGATTTACATAATAGTTCTGGGATCATTTGTGCCCCACTAATTTTTACCCGTGTCTTTTAAAAGTTAAAGTACCAAAGCCCTTTGTTGTGCTGCTAAAAATTACAACATTCAAAACAAAGGTTTTGAATGCTCCTCTTATTTTCTTCTAAACTTATTTTCAACTTTAATTGAATGTTGAAAATAAGTTTCTTCTGGGAGCCTAGAAGAAACTAGACCTGATATCCTATCAGGATACAGACTCAGCATCCTAACGTTAACCCAGCATTTCAGCAGGGCTCTGGGTACAAACATCGACAGCAGGAGATAGATGTCGAAAAACTCAGATACAGAGTGTCTCCTCCACCTTCTCAAATGTACACCATGTCGCAGTGATGAAATGTTGATTAGAAGGAAAATCTAAATCCCTTTTCTTAACTTACTAGGGTCTGAAAATTCTAATCGGGAAATAATAAAAAGTCCATAGCTGTAATTTAACTCTTAGACAACAGAAAACATACATGTATTGGCCCCCAACAGAAATTGAATATAAGTTAATTGAATTAAACTGAATATCACTCAGTGATGGAGTCTTTTATTCATTTTAACAGCAGATAACTTCCACCAGAATTTAGTATGAAACCTCCAGGCCACCAGTGTTACATGTTAGGTAAGTATGTCCCTGTTTTGACTAAAACAAATGTTAAACTACAGATTATAATGTAAATACTTCACAGTCTCTGGTTTTAGCTTTTTCACTCAGTGTCTGACTGATCATTGCTACTCTGACTGGATGGGTCGGTATCGGTTCTGTGCTGAGTTGGTTCCAGCTATGAATAAGTGAGCTGGAGAAAGAAAACAAGAGAGATGGGTAAAACCCTGAATGCAATGCATTTACCCGTTTTCATCTGTCTGCAGGAAGGAGTTTCACAGCATGAACACATGAAGTTGTGGTTTAAAAAACTCTAGATAATGTTAGTTAAGGATAAACAATTTAAATATAGCTGGGGTTTTTGCATTATTGATGTTTGCATTGTGTCAGGTCAGAGCAGGCCTGGGAGCAGAGATGAAGTCTGAAACAGTGTTTTAGACTGTAGAGCAACAAGTGGTGTTAGCACTGATGGTCCACTAACATGACTTTATTCTGTTTTATGGGTATTTTTCCTTTCCTCTCGTCTCACTAACCTGCATAAAATAGATCCACATTAGGAGTTTCAAACACAGCGTTAAGAATCAATTGTCTAAAAGCCTATTGATATCACATTCAGAAAATAATTTAATAAAACAGTACTTTATTAGAAAGTTTCTATCTTCACTTCTGCTTTGCATGTGAACTGAATGTTTGAACACTGTTAATTTAGTCTTAAACTAATAAGTGAAAATTCTTCATAAACCTTGTTTTTTAAACACACATTTACACTAATCTGTGATATCACTACATCAAAAAAAGAAAGCTTTCCATTTCCTATGTGCAGTTCCACGCTCCATCACTGGGGAACTACATCTATCGCCCTGAAATACTGGACCTCATCAGGCAGGTAGTCATAAAATAACAGACTGAAATATATCTGGTTGTTATTTCTTGTCCCTCAACTTGACAATTTTGCTCTCAATTGGTAATCTTGTTCATAATTGCCTTTGGCACTTAATAGTTAATAGGATGACACTTTATTTGAAGGAGTGTCCATAAGACTGACATGACACTGTGATAAACATGACATAACACCTGTCATGAACATAAAGAAGTCTTCATGAATGTTTATGACAGTTGTCATGAAGTGTCATTCTGTAAATAATGACACTTTTAATGCAAAGTTACTCTAAAATTTGCATTAAAGTCCATTAAAAGTGCCAACTTTGCATGATTTTGTAAATTATGATCATTTAAAGCAAAGTTGGCATTTTTAATGGACTTTAATGCAAATTTTAGAGTAACTTTGCATTAAAAGTGTCATTATTTACAGAATGGCACTTCATGACAACAGTCATTAACATTCATAAAGACTTCTTTATGTTCATGACAGGTGTTATGTCATGTTTATGACAGTGTCATGTCAGTCTTATGGACACCCCTTCAAATAAAGTGTTACAGTGAAGGGTTATTCAGAGCCAACCCACAACCATTGTTGTATAACATTCTCTTGCAGGATAGAAAGGTCGTTGTTGTTAGCATGCTATACTCTGTCACAGTAGGAAGGATGCATGTTTGATTATTTGTAAGAGAAGATCCTTTGGCCGACTTCAGAAAGTTTTGTTTGCATTATGAATTAAATGTGTTCCTTTTGATCACAGCCGTGTTGGAAATGAGTCGGTGCAGCATTGTTGGTGTTGGGGATTCCCAGCTGTTTACCCTCAATAATATGCAAAAACATCTGGAGCAGCTCAAGGCGCATGCTAGGTACTGTTAATTATACACCTCTCTGCCATTCTCAGTGAAACACTCCCTTTGTTCTACTCATGGCTGACTTTATGCAGGTTCCATCTCTGACTTGTGTTGTTATTTTTAGGCCCGAGCAGCTAAGCGCTGCGAAGGCTTATTGAAATTGTTTTGTAAATTATTATTATGCTTCCGTAAGATGAATTGGCTTTTTGGAGGCTTTATCATATTCAAAAACTCACCAAGCTTGGTGGGACTCGTCAATACTGTAAAAAACTTCCATATTTAAAGGTCAACACAAAAACCGCAAAAGAAACGGCTCAATGGTGCCACCTAGCAACTTTCAAAAGACCCTTTCCTATTACCTTACTTCATCGTAGAGACATGAAATTTAGTACACTTGTAGAGCTCCCCAAGACGCTCAGAATTTACTATTAATGTCATAGTGCAAGTATTACAGGAAGTCGGCCATTTTGGATTGAAGTTGTGATTTTGAGTTTTCTGCTCTTTGTTTTCCCTTTTAGAAAGGCAATCGCTAGGGTTTCTGAATGGGAAACAAACTCTAAGAGACAAGCAATTCTGCAATATTTTGTTTCCTATTAAAAGGGGGAAACACAAACACACTTATCTGCAAAAGAGACAATTAACAGAGCACTAGTGTTCCCCTACCTTCTCACATTTATCTGTATCCACGGTGGAAATCCAGCACTAACAGCACAAAAAGTTTCAACTCTCCTAATCTGAAGCATAAACTTTAAATTACTGAGAGAAAAAAATCCATTCATAGAAAGGAGTGAAAACTTTTCAAAGAGACCAAATGAGCATCTGAATGACAGACTGAAGTGGAGATGAGGAGCAGGTATAGCCACTGGAGTCTTTAGGAATTTGAACACAAAAACAAAATGAAAGACAACGGTGAACAAATGCAGGGACTGAAAGGACAATAAAGGAATTGAGGGAGGAATGAAGGAAGGAAGAGGAAGAGGATTTCAGGGGAAGAAAGAAAAACAGACAGGTGACATATGGGTATGAATAAATTCATACTAATGGAGCAGTCCTTCCAACAAACACCTCATCTAATCTGCTCACTGGGAGAGAGACACAGACAGACACACAGTGACGGAACGAGAGAGCGAGCGATTGGAACTAAGTTGGAATTCCCTCTTGTCTGCCGGCCCAGATTATCTCTGGCAGCGCGGCACGCCGGAGAGTCGGGAGCCTACGGGAGATTGTGGTCCGGCCAAAGCAGCGGGAGCCAGGCCAGTGATTGGATTGGACCAAGTTGGACAATCCGAGGTGGACAAGGGCAGCCAGGAGCCAGGGCTCTCAGACTGTAGGTGTTCCTGCCGCACTTCAGCATGTGTCTGTGCCCACACCACAGTTTGCACATTAACAGGCTGGCAGACGGAGAGCAAACAGGGTTGGAGTGAAAACACCACAGGGCCAGAACTCAGCCGTCAGACAGAGACTGGTGGAATCTGATTGGCTTTAGTCAAAGACAATTGTGCAATGATTGTTTTTCGGCTAACGCAAAATAAACAGTGGGAAAGAAATGAATGGCATCCTGGGATCCTGTGTAAAGTTAATCACAAGTCTCCCATTCCATCCAGCAGTAGACTGGGTGTTCAGCAGGTTGACCTGGTGCTGTAGTTTATAGGAGGAAAGATTTCTATTTGTTTCATGAATAAAGCCATCACTATTCATAGTTTGTCTGTCCTGATATTGCCATGAGAGTAACTCAGACAAGCTCCCTGAACATCACAAACATCATGTGCAACAAATGATAATGATTTATGATTTTTCAGATGGTATGCTGAGAGTCAAGCTTTACAGAGGAGTTCAATAGAGGAGTAGGTCCACTAGAACCTTCTGATGGGTTTGGGCTTTACACACCTCAGGTCAAGAGTGGCAGTGGGTAGAACGTCACTGCATGCTGATCCAGATCATTTGATCCACATGTGTTTACCAGTGAGGGAGTTATGATCACCCTTTTTTTGTTTTTGGCCAAATTTATTTTCTCTTTCCTAGCAGCCATATCCCCCCCCCCCCACCCACACACACACACACACACACACAAAAAAAAATCAGATTTGTGTTACTTTCATGGCTACACATTGGCGCAGTTGGTAGAGCTGTTGCCTTGCAGCAAGAAGGTTCTAGGTTCTATTCTCGGCCTCGGTCTTTCTCCATGTTCTCCCTGTGCATGCGTGGGTTTTTTTTCGGGTACTCCAGCTTCCTCCCACAGTCCAAAAACATGACTGTCAGGTTTGAATATGCATCCAATTGTAGATTGAATGGTAATGTCACATTTTAAACTATTTATATTTCAATGATGTGAGACATGCTTCATAATTGTGCACCAGAAGAGGCTGGACACTGTAAATCTACATGCAAAAAATGGCTGAAAATGATAACGATGAAAGACGTCAGTGAAATGCATCACGTCACAATCCCATCACTCCTCTCGCATGATTTGGAAACTTACATCAGAATTAAAACTGCCAAAACAAAATTGTCTCTGCGGCAAACAAGACAATTAGGACAGCCCAGCCTCTCCTTAGTGATGTTTTTATTTGCCTCCGAGAGCGAGGCTCATCACACTCAGACCAGACCGGCCTGTTAGTCTGGAGTTCCAGCTTCTGCCCTCTGGGTGGAGGTTCAGGTTTACCAGGATTCAACAAATGGAAGAACCCCTTTGTACCCACAGCATTCAGGTCCTTAAATTTATGAGCTATAATTCCACTGTATATATTTATTGATTGGTGCTTGAATGTTTTGCCTGTTTTGAACATTGTCTATGTATTTTCTATGTTTGAAATGCCTGCCTGCGGGACAATAAAGGAACTGACCTGAACTCTGAATAGCCAGTTCACTCCATCTGTTGTCCCATAACACCAACACAGGCAGGAGTTGATAAAACAATAACTAACTGAGACTGTTTGGTTATTAATTCTTGATAATCAGGTGGTGACCCTTGGTTGAGAGGTCATTTTAATCAAAATTACCAACTCTACTCTTAATTGCCTTTGGCACTTTATAGTTCTTCACTGCCAAACCAACCTATTGTTACCCAACAGTGGTATAAACAGGAGTGGGCATTTATCGCATCGTTTATCAATAATTGTAAAATTAAATTTGATTTATTGTTGTCTCAATAAAATCCAATTAATTATGTTAAAATGTTACTTTTACTATTTTCTTCACTATGTCTGAATAGACCATCAATATATGACAGGAAATTTGAAAATATGATTGAATGCAGTATATTGAGGTACAATCTCACTTCTTTAAGTAAGTAGAGGCCTGGAGAAGTCGATTTGAAATGGGAATGATGTTGAAGAACATTATTTCTGTTTGTGGTCAATGTGTTGCCATTCATTTCCATCCATAGAGTTGCCTAAAAAAGGTAATTCAAGCTTTTTTATCATAATTTCTATTGTTATCACTACAGTACCACAAAATATCACAAGTCCTGCACAGCACTGAGAAAGCAGGCATGTGTTTCTGCTCTAGAGCAGAGCAGATGGAAACCATCAGTAGAACAACATGCATGTTGTCCCATTAGGGACGTAAAACACCTGTTTGGTTCTGGACTGTTCAGGAAATCCTCGCTGGTTTTTCTATTTCCAACTGGTTTCAGGGATCTTAGCTAAATTAAGAAACATAATTGTACTGCAAGAGCATTTTGTTAGCTCTTCAAATAGTCTACATGTTTTTATGTCACAGCTGTATATAAAAGAAAATTCCTACAATTATGACTTTAATGCTTTTAATCTGAAGGTCTGAAAGTTAAAACAGTGACACAGTATAAATATTTAGGATTTCTAATCAATGAGTCTTTGTCTTTTGCTTCCCACATTCAACAGCTGGTGAAGAAGCTGAGATTAAATTTGGATTTTATTTCAGGATTTGGTCCTGTCCATCTGTTGAGACTGGAAAGCGACTGGTTGACGCTAAGTTTCTGTTCTGGACTATGGGGAGAGTTATACATGCATGCGTCCCTTAAATTCTTTATTCACTGGATTTGTAACAAGTTTAAAAGGTTTTACACATGACTGCGGGTTGGATGGACCTCCTGGGCCACTCATGGACTCCATCATTAACATATCTTTATTTTTAAGGCCATTCTAGAACTTCTTCCATCATACTTGTTGGCCTAAATAAATAGAAAGTCCACTGGTAGATACCCTCTTCGTTGTAAGAACATACTTTTGCTGTCTGCGCTGAAAGTCTAGACTGAGCTTTGAATTATTTTTTTTCAGTTTTCTGCTCCATCTTCTTGTAACCAGATGCAGAAATACTGGACCTACGACACACAGTGGCGCAAAAAGTGGGCATGCAGCGCATGCAATGCATAGGTGTGCTGCACCAGAGGGGGCGTCAAAACCCCGTCTGGAGGCGGCGGCGCGCTGATTATGTGTTCGCATCCATTTGAGCGCCCTTACGCTCATTCACCTCGCGCCCATAACGGGGTAAATGTAGCGAGTTTTACCTTCACGTACCTTCGCGCCGGGGGTGACGGTGGGGGGTAGAGGGGTGGAGCGAGTGTATGTTGTGTACGCATCCACCTGAGAAATGTAGTGTGTGTGCCCCTTCATGTACCTTCCTTTGGGTGGGGATGGCGTCGATTTGTGTGTTCACATCCACCTGAATAATATGTAGTTGCAACCCTGGACACACACTAAAGACACTGTCATCTCTGATTTCAAGTTTCTTCTTACTGATTTGGAGAAGCAATCTTCTGTCTGCAAATGTTTTAACTGAAGAATCTTTTAATTTGTGAATTCATGACGGTGTTATTGTCTTCTGTTTTTGTTGTGCCGCTGCCAGTCTTGGCCAGGATTCTCTTGTAAAAGAGACTTTCAGTGGGATGCTCCTGCTAGAATAAAGGTGTGGTCACTAGAATTTATAGTCCATATATTCTGGATTCTAGACTCTATAATCCCCCACACATAACTCATTTGAAATGTGAACACGATGTTATACTCACATCATTGTTGAGCTCAGGCAGGCGGTTACTGTTCAGCAGCTCGTCCTTCTGGACCAGTGGAGACGGTCTGGGAGCGGGGGGCTGAGTGGGGTCAGAGGGCAGTGATCCAGGGCTTCCCATCCAGCTGATGGAGTTCCCTGCCCACACACACATCACCACATCATATCTGAGCAGATGTGGGAAAAGAAAGCCCCCAGCCTTCGGAGCCTGACAGCTTAGTGGGAACAAAGATCATGGACCCCGTATGTTCAAATGTTACAACGTGGTCAGGGTTGAAATGAAATCAGAGCAAACATTATGGTTAAACATTAGCTCTGATGGTCAGAGAAGGGAAGTTTGGGTGTTTGCTACATTGGGGCTAAGATTGGTGCCTGTGTGTGTTTGTGTGCGTGTGTGTGTGTGTGTGTTTGCTTTTCCAGCCTGTGATGCAGCATCCGAGTGGGTGTGAACCAACATATCTATCTGGCAGGTTTATTGTCGGAGCCATCGTCAGCTTGATAAATCAGTTTTATGGGAGGTGTCCTGACACATTGATCCGGGCTTTAGTGTTCGGACAAACAGCTCAGCATGTATCGATAAACCCACCTGACAGCAGCTGTGACTGACTGACAGGTGGAGGACTTCATGCTCCTGCTCCCCTCTCAGAGCCAACAGGCTCCTCGTGGCGGTGAGAACCTTTCAGATGCTAAGACTGGAGCGTCTGCTGCCATAAAGCAGCAGAGTGCTGCTCACGCTGTGAGGACGGCTGCAGGAGGCAGACACCCAGACGCATTCAACTGCCACTGTGTCAGAGTCACTTTTTCATTTGCTCTCTTTGGGTTCTTTCTTTGGTTCTTTTAGGCAAGACAAATAAATCATGTTTTCTTAGGTCTGATTAGCCAAATCACTGCATTGGAGGAAACATGGTTTTATAGTGAACTATTTTCAAACACGTCTGCGACACCATGCAGAGCGTCATGGGAGACTGAGAAGCATTTAACCATGTGAAATGATTTTCCTCTCTTTTTAAGCTACGTTTCAGCAGAAACAAGCCCAACACAGGGCAGCTTAGGAAATGCCTTTCACTAAATAAGATCCTCACAGACACAAAGGACATGTATTGGCAGCTCTGCTGAGAATGTGAAAAAAAGACTTTTAAAAAAATCCTATTTTATTTCAGTAGCATAATCTCACACACAAAAAATGTAGAATTAATTATTTTAACTACATTGATTTAGTGGAAAAATCATGTAAAACAAAACACAGAACTGTAAAACTATTTACCTCCTTAAAACCTAGCAGTTTTAAGGAGGTAAATATCACACACCTAAATGTGTGATATAGTCACACCTAAATGTTTCAGGTCATCCAAAACATTTTTACATCATAAGAAGATAATTTAGTAAATACAAGCATCAGATTTCAAATGGTGATTTCAGTTATTAAGAGAAAAGGTTATTTTTCAAATGTTAAGTCACAAAGTCAACACTCTCATTCTAGATTTTCTGCTAGAAAGCAGAATTTATAGTTCCATATATTGTGGCACGATGAAAAACTGCTACCACCGTGATGTTTTTAAAGTTAATGTTAAAGTTAAGCCAGGATGTAACAGAACTGCCATCTTTCAGAAAAGGTTCTCTTGTGCCTCATCAGTCTGGGTATCAACCAGTCAAATTTATGACTATTTAATGGCTCTTTGAATGAAATTTAAAGCAAAACAAAACAAAAAAAATAAGTAGAGGGAATGATTGGGGTATCCTGATGTATTACAATCAACATAGGATATGAATCAAATCACAGAATAAGACACATTCAGGTTTGTATGTTCATTAAGTGATAAATGTGGTTTAAGGTTTAATAGCTCCTTGAAGAAAAGCTTATAAAAGAAATCTATAGATTTCTTCACTATAGTGAAGCCATGCCAGAGGAACAACTCTGACATGTCTGGATTCTGTTTGTGGCTCTTGGCAGGAGCTTTGTTTTTCTCAAACTGGTTCTCTACAAGCTAGCTTAAAAGTTTTGGTGCACAGAATCCTCCTAGCCTGGTCTGGAAACGGAAGTGAACCAGTAGTGAAAGCAGATGTCGTCCAGACAACTGGAGATGACTTTGCAATTAACCCATGACAGGCATGAAAAATAAGTTCATCCCTCCTGTTAGCTAACAATCCCACTTTGCCCATTATAATGGATGGTTTGAACTTCCTCCTCTCTGCTCCCCACCAGGCCTCCTTTCCAACTCCTCTGAGATTTCTGGATTCAGAGGAGTTATTTCAGCTTTTCCTACGTTAATCAGCTGCTCCCTGTTGTAAACCACCCAGCTGCCAACCTGTTTTGTTACAATATTCTCTGTGGTATCATAACTAAATAGGAAAGTATGAAAAATATAAAAATCTGTCCAGCTACACAGTATCCAAAGCAAGAAAAAACAGTTGACAAAATAAATAACATTTTCACTCAGAAAGACAGGAATGAAAGTTTAAAAAATAAAAATATCTCAACGAAAGTACAGAGTTAGTCCAACATGCTGCAGCCCTGAGCGGCACAATCCTGCAATTCAGAATGAATGAATGAATGAATGAATGAATGAATGAATGAATGAATGAATGAAAAAATAAATAAATAAATAAATAAACAGAAATTAGGTAGAATTCTAGAATAAATCTTTAAGGGGGGCTATCTTTTTGTAAAAATATTTCTGGTGGAGGATTAATTGTACCATTAGGCATTTTTAAAATAAATGCTACTGAGGCAATTTTTTCATTCATGTTTTAAAAATGATCAGCAATAAATTTATTTGAAGGATCTTTCTTCAGCAGAATTGTAAAAACACTCACAGAATATCTTCAATATTTTCAATATCTAAGCACTTTGAATTGCCCTGTTGCTGAAAATGTGTTATATAAATAAAATAACTTTACCTTACCTTACTACTGAAGATATCTACTATCTCCAATAGTAGATATAACATGTTTAAACTGTTATTCATTGGCTGGACTGAGGAAAAATTTGACATGCGATCGGCAATTCAACTGTAAAATACCACTGTGGTATTACAATGCGTTTGGTGAGATCTGACAGTAACATGAACCTTTGACGGGCCAGCTAACCTGAATCTGGGATGAACAAAGAACAGCAATCAGCACATAGAGTGGACTCACGCAGGCAGCTGTTGTGGGTGAAAAGGCGCTGCAGCCGCAGACATTCCTGCCACTGGTTGCCGCTGCCCTCACAGTTGCACCACAGCGACACATCAGCAGAGTTGTTGCTGATGTAGTTGGGAGTCATGATGGTTCCTGCAGGTCAGAATATCAGCCCAGTATCAGGAAACATGTCTGCGGATACACTGGATGTTTCTCTGAACACGCTGCATTTGATACACATTTTAATCCTGATCGTTTACAATCAGAGAACAGGGATTGTGAGTGACTGACAGGGTGTGAAGAGTTACGTCTGTCTGAAAGCGCTGAGTCCAATCCAGAACTCGTCCATCACCAACAGAGCTGGCAGAAAGCCACTCAACACTCGGCCATCCACATGCATTTGTCAGCTGTCATCTCTCTTTACACTCTGGCCTCTCTTTACTTTGCTGCCCTGGCCATATATCTCACACCCATGAACTCTCTGCTCTGCTGTTTTCTTCTAACTATTTTTGCACAAATTCATCTGGCGTTGCAACAAGAATGTAGCAGTTATTCTGGGTCAATTAAGCTTTTCTGTTTTTTTGGCTTCAAACATTAATCTTGAGTTTTCCAAGTCAGCATTCCATGAGACAAGGTTTTACTGCTATTAAAATCAAACCATTTCCTTATAATGAAGCCCATTATTGCCCAAAGTGAGAAGTAGACTCTACTGCACCACATTAGATCACATTTATTCAATTCTTGCAAAGAAGAGTTTAAAAAGACTGAACCTGGACTTTTAGAAAAGTTAGTGTCCGTTTTTTTCTATACGGTTTTTGGGCTTGAAAATCCATCTACGTCATGTTGACTGTGGTGCTCCAGATTAATTACTGCCTGGTTCTTGTAGGGAGGCCAAGCAGCAACATGAACAGGTGATGTGTGCTCTCTGTGTCGGTACCTATAAGCCCAGCATAGGCTCGGAGGCAGAGGCCTGTTGAGTCTTTCAAACATCTGCTGGCTGTCAGATGAGATGGTTGGCAGTTACTGAGGAAATCAGCAAGCCTGGACCTGGCAAAAACACAAACAGCTCCACATCAAACGGAAAAAGTGGGCAGAAAATTTAGGTGAATGATTTTAAGTGTGTCTGAATTTGAGTTAGCCAGAAAAGTGTTTTTAGTTCAGTAACATTTTTCTCCCCAGAGTTGGCAGATTCTTGTTTATGTCCAAATTAATGTGTCTCCTTTCATTTCTGTTGTTTACAGAACCATTTCTCATGTCAGGTGGATGTGGCAGGGCAGATGCTGTTTTGAAAGCTGATGTCAGCTATTACACTTAAAGTTTGTCCATAGTGGAAAAAGGGAAAACATATGTGACATTTATAATATCGCCATCACCTCTGAAGGAAACATTGTGTTGAGGTCATATTCTTAAAAAATGACAAATGGGGAAAAAAAACATCTGCTCTCTTTACCAGTAACTAGAAAAATTCAATAATTGTCCACACTCAGACATATCCTAAAAAGTATGTACACTGTAATTTGTAATGCTATAAACTACCATTTAGTTAGCCGAATGTCTAACCTGCACAGGTCGTCTCGGCGACAGAAGCTCTGCTGGTGGAGGCAGTTAGGCTGCAGACTCTCTGCATCCTGGTAGGAGCAGGAGGGTACGATGGTTTTCCTCCTCCTCTCTCCACACAGGGTGTTGGTACAGGGGCAGAACAGGACACCCAGACTGTATTCCTCTGGTACCCGCTCCAGGAAGCGCCTGAGGGCCCGGTGGCACTTGTACTGGTTGCATCGGCTGGTGTTGGGGATTGGCTTTGTGCAGGCCAACACATATTCTGATCGAAGAGCACCGCACTTCTCATACAGGCCGCAGTCCTGTGCTGCTTTCAGGCACTGGTTCTCACCATCCAGCTGCATGAAGGAGGAACCTGAACATGGAGAGAATGGGAAAACAGCCAGCAACTAAATATGGTAAAACCAGATGACATTCTGTGTCATATATCCTGTTTTTCCATTGTAACCTGTTTTGGATGTAGAAACACATCAAGCTGGAACCATCTGGCCTTTTTGATACATATTTGCCAAATGAATCTCAATGTAGTCAAACTTAATTGAATTGTGCTCTATAAACTTAATGTTTAGAATTAGCTGTTTCCAGATGAACATTATGTTAGGCTGTGGTTGCCACTAAAATGCATTTTATGTTAACTTGTACCAGATATATACACATTCCTGATCTAAATCTTAAGACCAGTCAAAAAATTGCAAGAATTTCCATTTTGCAAATTCTTGCAATTTTTTGACTGGTCTTAAGATTTTGATCAGGAGTATATGTACCTTTACAGTAACATTGCAGTTATTATTAATATATATGCATATGTTGTCTGTTGCTATGGTTTCTCAGTTTTGTTTTTGTTTCTTTTTTTCTCTCTCTTTCTGAAGGTGTAGGAACAGACTTCTTAGGTTTTTAGTTATATTCTCTATATCATGATTCAAAACATTTTTACAAATAAAAAACTCAAAAGTGCGGTGTGCAAAAGAATTCAGACATATTTTCTCTGAGTGCAACCAATTGCCTTCAGACGTTATCTAGTAACTGCTAAGCAATCAATCAATGAAGTTTATTTGTGAAGCACATTTCAGCAACAAGGTAGTGTAAAGGGCTTTATGTCATAAAAACACAAACATACAAAGTCATAAAAGAAGGTTGATACAACATGCAGTCAACAGTTGAGAAAACCAGAAATAAACATTACATTTTTATTAGTGTCATTATCAAAATCATCAATACACATCAAATATGTTGATGAATGTTTCATTTATTATGAATCAAAAGTAGCTCTAACCAGCTGGGTTTTCAGTCTAGATTTAAAGGAACTCAGTGTTTCAGCATTTTTTCGATTTCTGAAAGTCTGTTCCAGATTTGTTTGTTGCTTCTCCATGTTTGGTTCTGGATGCAGAGAGGAACCAGACAAGAACCAGAAGACATGTGAGGTCTGAAAGGTTGATACAATATCAGAAGATCTTTAATGTATTGTGGTACCTAACCATTCAGTGATTTACAAACTAATAGTATCTGTTTTCTCAGTGAAGTACTGTAGAATTGGGTGATGTTCTCTATCTTTCTGGTTTTAGTCAGAACACCAGCAGCAGTGTTCCTGGAAATGTTCAACAGGTGATAGAAGGCTGATCTTATAACTGTCATTATGTGGCTCTGAAGGTTCAAGTTAGGGTTCATCACTACTCCCAGGTTTCAACCTGATCTCTAATTTACAGCTGTAATACACAAAGCTGTGTGTTGACTTGTTTATGATGACTACTTTTAGTTAAGCTTTAAATATTTCAATCTATATGTAGAAAGTGAGAATCTTACCGGACACTAAAGAGGCCATGCGAGAGTCAATCATGGAGTCATCATAGGGTGATATTTCCAGTTCCTCCCTTCCTGTGGAAAAAAAGAGAAAAATGTTGAGATTGGCAAAAGTATGATCTACACTGAGCAAGAACAGGTTGGAAGGAATAAACGTAGGACAATTATTTGAGAAAACTGAGAAAACAGAAAAGCATCAGTCCACCCATCTTCCCACCTAAAGTGCCCCATTATGAATTAGAACATTTAATCTGCCAACAGCACCAAAGTCAAAGCAAAACAGGTTCACAGAAAGGTATGCTGATACTTTAAATCAACTGTGGTAATAACCTATGAAAAAATGACTTCATCCATCCACCCCATAGAAGAAGCTCATGTCAGCTGATTGAGTCCAATATCTATATTTAGGACCATAGATAAGGGTTAGAATGTGGATATAAAAGCAAATTATAAGTTTTTCATTTAAATTCTGATTCTTCTTCACTGTTGGATGGAGTTTTGGATGAGGTTAGCGTATTCAATAAAAATAATCTAAGAAAATATTAAAACTTCAGTCAGAAAAGTCTTCCCAATTTCCCAGCTTGAGTCGTTCTTATAATTCATATGGGCCACCACTGTCATAGAAAACCCTACAGATTGCACGTATAGAACATAATGAATTTCACCAAAATTCAACAGAGGCATAGGTTAAATTACTAATTAAAAGAATCTAAACCCAGTGGAAAATTAACTCAGAATATAAAAAAAGCCTAAAATGTATTCAAATACGGAATCTGTCACGGATCATTGACAGGTTCTCAGACATAGCTGAACTTGGCTTAACTTTATTCTGCTCTGTCACCAAAATAAACGTCCTTGAGATTTATTTAATTAGATCTGCAGATTAAACAGGACTGTGTATTTTCCAGCAGCTCTCTGCAGTCACTGAGGAGACTGAACATGTTCTTCCCAGGAGCTAATTGGGAGAACAAAGACCTCCTTCTGCATTTCCTACAGAGCAGAGAGCTCTCCAAAGGTAGAAACATCCAACGTGAAAAATGCTACTCACTGACTTGGTTTTATAAGTTTCCTATCATAATTTCGTACATGTGGCATAGAGTAATCACTGGTGTAGATAAACAGACATCCACTGTGCTGGCTTTCATGAATTGCTAGCCTTTAAATGTTCCCTCCTGACAGTCATACTTTACTTTACTCCTGCACCGTGACTCCATTCAGTCCTTTACATTATAATGCCTAATGGCCAAGTAAATGCTGACATGATGGAATACATGAGAAGGTGATACTGAAATCAGTGCATTCCGATTCAGAGTGCAGATATTGACTTTACAAGTGTTGAGTGTTTATTTTACGTAGGTAGCACCATTTCACAGATCTGCCCTAACACATATGTCCATTTATGTCAGTGTAGAAGAGCCTTACTGTCATGAACATCTTTGTTTCCTGCTTAAGTCTTGTGCACATTATGGGCATCAAGTGCTAAATGTGAGCTCGTCATTACATCACTTCTGTGTCAGGTGGGCCTAAAAGATCTTCCTCATACAGTATTTTCTTTAAAGCAAGCCTCCTTATGCATCCTGCCCTTCAGCCAATGACTGCAGGAGATAGGATTCGGTCCCTAGCGACCTGTAAGGTTAAGCAGTGAATACAATGGATGGACATTGTTTTTCCCTCTCTGCTCTTGGTTTGATTTGTGGTCATTCGGGGCAGCTGTGTGTTTGAATGTGTTTTATTACCACCAGGCATAAATTGCCTGGTCAGCTCTGCCCCAGAAATCTGGGCTGCTCTCAGTCACTCTGCTGGAGAAACTGGGGTAACCCTTGTTTCTACTCTGAGTTCAAAACCTGACAATGGTAATTTTTTGGTTAAAATAGTACATTATACTATTCATACTCATTTTTATACATGCATTCATTATATCAATGAATTCACTACACTGGTACTTTCCCTTCAACGCCTCACTCTTCAAAAGGTTTCTGTCAGGAATCCATCAAACCAACCTAGAACATTGTTGTTCTTGTTTGCTCCCAGTGAGCATACAGTCTGGATGACAGGAAAACAACATACACAAAAGAGAGACCTTGAGGTACAGAAGTACACAGTGCCTCTGTAATTTAAAGCCAGATCAACACTTCTGCCTCCTAATGTAACAGAATATATCGTACAAAGAAACCAACACAAAAGATGTCTACCACATGAAGACAATTTGTACTGACAAATCTATAACTGACCAGG
>CAEGAF010174000.1:0-14578 GCA_903067075.1 Micropoecilia bifurca | reverse complement strand
ATAGAGTGTTGTGTTGTGTTCAAGACCACCTAACCCGAGACCAAGACAAGACCAAGACTTTTAGGGTCGGAGACCAAGTCAAGACCAAGACCGAGGAAAGTCGAGACCGAGTCAAGACTAAGACCAGGGCCGCATTCTACATGATATGATAAAATGTGAAATATGATCAAAATTACTTCTCAAATTGATCTCAAAGATCCATATTCCCACAGATATTAAATACTTAATAAATTTTACTTGATTCAAACAGCTTTACTAAACAGTCTGAGGGAAAACTGAAAAGTTATTTGCGTTTTGCTGGTTTGTTGCCATGATTCTAACACACCTGTGCAGCTCTGTATAGAAGCAGCAGGTCTCCTTCACTGCCGCACAGGTGTAAACCCAGCGCTACCGTCGTAACGCTCATGTTGTTTAAAGGCAGCTCAGAAAAACAGGCTACCACATGTTAACAACGGATTAAACCGTTTTAACTGCTGTTAAAAGTGACAGAGGACACAGATGTGTGGAAGCCTCTACTGTATCAAATTAACAGAGGAATAACAGAGACTTGGCCGTTCTAAGGTAAAAACCCAGCGCATACAGCGTTCATATTTATTCGTTTTTCTTTTTCATCCAGACGGCTTAAACATGTAATTGGCAAGTCATGTTATTGGTTGGATTTTTATTGGTGCGTTTTGTATCCACTGAAAACAACGATGTTAACAAATAAACTGGACAGTCTGCTGCATGTTTAGTGATATTTTCACAGTTGCGGTCTCGACCGGTCTTGAAATAAAATGCCGAGTCCTCAGCGCCCGAGACCGAGACCATCAAGAAATGGTCTCGAGACCAAGACAGACTTCGAGTACCACAACACTGATGTATGTATGTGTATATATATATATATATCAAGAAAGCTCATGCCTGTCAACCTCTTGTGCAAAAGTTTCAATCTTCCCCTAATTTCTTTATACTTTTTCTCTAGTGAGCTAAAGAAAAGAAAACTGAGAAACAAAGTATCACTAAAAAAGTGAAACAATAATGATAAGATTATTAAGTATCAAAAATCCTTAAAAAGTTAAGCCTATAGAACAGGGGTGTCCAAAGTGGGTCCTCGAGGACCAGCATCCTGCATGTTTTAGTTCTCTCCCTGGTTTAACACACCTGGTTCAAATGATGGCTCATTAGAGGCCTAAGAAGAGCATTGAGGAACTGAAAAGATTGTTACTACCACCATGGAGAGAAGTAAAACATGCAGGATGTTGGTCCTCGAGGACCCACTTTGGGCTCCCCTGCTGTAGAACTTCATTTCCTAGAGGGAAGTGGGAGTCATCTGTTAGTGTATTTAAATATTGTATTGCAAGATAACTGTATCTAATGTCACTTACTATAACGTCATGTATAGTCAAAATACATGACGTTTAATGTGGAGATGTGGCGATGTGTAAACTTTAAAGTGCTTAAAAATGAATAATTTTGTTTTAAGCACAGATTTTGCAGGATTCATAAAGAAGAAACAGATTATTGAAACTAATGTCCTTTGCTGTTAAATTTTAATGAATGGATTATATTTATTTGCACAGTGGACTCAGGGACGATTGTGTCCCAAAGCAGCGACTCATTCGACTTTTGTGGGTCCTGTTGAACATGAAGAAACCTGCTGATGTTATGCAGGCTGCAGCTGCTGTGCTACGCAGCCACCAGAGGTGAGTGTAGCAGGAAGCTAGAAAACCTTTGATTTTCCTTTTAAAGCAGAACCTGCTATCTGGTCCATCTTCCTCTGTGTTCAGTGACCCCGCCCTCTCTGCCCTCTCTGCCCACTCTGCTCGAGTCCTGCTGCTACCCCTGGACATCGTTACTGGTGTCTCCTTACTGGATGAGAACTCCACAGGTGAACAAACGACATTGGTGTGTTTTTACATGTATAATAAATGTTTATTAACTCCCTTTAAGAGCATGTTGTCGAATCCTGCAGAAGAGCTTCGAATTTTAATAACTGAGCAGCTTAAGAGGAAAAGCTGCATCTCCATGATTTGTGTATGTCTATCAAACATACCTCAGATCACACTAATGGTGAGTAAAATCAGCAGATAAAAGGAGCATCAGTCATTTTTATTCCATGTTGAAACTGTCATACTTGGATCTGTTCCCCTCAGGCTTCGGACCACCTCCCCTGTCCTCAGAGGCTAATTGTTACTGCAGTTTTGTTGTTACTGAGGCTGTGCTGTGTGGACTCCTCATCTTCATCAGCTGGCTGTGTTGAAGTTGTCAGATTTATTACAGGAAACAGCAAAGTTCAAAAATGTGCCCTGGAGGCTCTGTTAGTGCTCAGCAAGAGTCCAGGTAAAACTCTGATTCTTCCAAACACTCCAAAGCATCCAAAATCTCTTCTCTGTCACTTTGTGTTCAAGATGATCTGACATGAAAAGCAGTAACAGGCAGGTTTACCAAGCTTAAAGCGGTAGTATTATGTATTTTCTAGGCACATTGTGCCATTATTAAAAATGCAATAAATCTCCAATATGACTTAAAAGAAATTTGACTTTGTAACACCTTGAAATTGAGCCTCTGTCTCTTTAAAAAACCGTGCTCTTTCTGAAACTCTGCCTTCAGGAAGTCATCACAACATGGCTCCTCGATTAGGCCTTTAACAATGTTTTCAGAAACTTCTCAGCATTTCACTGAGAAGTAGTTTCTATGAGTTCAACTGATGTGGAGATCCAACAGATGTTTGCTAATTGCTTCTGGCTAATCCAGGGTTTCCCCCAGTGTATTATAAGCATGGCGGCCCGCCATGCTTTGCTACCCCTGCTGCCAGGCTTAGAATTTCAGCTGTTTGGGATTCCCCGGTAATTTCCCCTCCGAAAGCAAAGAAGGTGGAGAGTCCGCGCTTTCTGATTGGCTGCCTGTGACATTCAGCGTCCGCGCGCGCAGCCCCCCCCCCTCCCGACGCCCCAACCGCCAGGCTTAGCAGTTTTTCTGGGGGAAACCCTGTAGTCTGAAGGAGCTGAGTAAGTGGGGGCATCAGGGAGGAGGATCTGTGTGAGGCAGAAGTTACCGCAGCCTCAGAGCTGCCCCTTGAAGGCCAGGAGTTTTGCACAGCTACATGGTTGCCATGGAGATTAAAGAATTTCTTAAATATGATAGAATCAATGCAACACTCTAGGTATAATTTTGAAAAGGGAATAATGTTGTAACATGATGTAAATTTAAATCTTACATAATACTTTCACCTTAAATCAAATTAAAACCTGTATTTTTAATTTGTATTTTTACATTTTATTCTATGCTGAACAATTTTGTAAGTTTTGTTTTGTCTGTCGCTATTGTATTTTTAAATTTTTTGCCACGTTACTATTTATCTTTTTAGATAAATAATGGCAACTACGCCCACAATTTAAAATGCAGGCATTTTATTTTAAATAATTTATATGTTTCTTTATTTTTATGTTGCTTTATAACTTATCTTCATTTCACTTTCAGCTAAAGTAAATTCATTTGCATTTTTAAAATGTAATAATTTTTACCAGTACTTTTTATTTTTACCTCTGTGCTGTTCATTTTTACATTTCATATGACATTTAATTCTAGTTATTTAATTATTATTTCATGTAACAGACCCCCCAAATAAAGGATTGTGGAACAGTGAGGTTTATTGGAAGTAAACCCTGAATTTCACAATAAGAGCTGTATGTAAGACAGTGTAAGCTACCAAAACACACTTTTACAACCGTAACGTTTGAACCAAAAGATGGAATTCACTACTAAAATATCAACTCTTATTCAAAAACTATACCAGTATTCATATACAATAAAACAAATTTACAATTTCAACCAATAAATAATAGAATATGAGAGACCTATGGGCCAAAACTTACAAGCTCCTCTCAAAATTAAAGCGCACCGCCGGTTCGTGTTTGATTCACACTTTAAGTTTATTTCCAGCTGCTATAAAAGTTTAAAGCTTTTTGTTCATTCATTTTCAAAATGAAATTATGTATCTAAAAATAAATTAAAATGCATTGTGGGGAAAAAATCCTGTAAACCACAAATGTGCAACTTCAATCAAAATTGGTGACATTTGACAGGCAAGAAATCTTTCTGATTCCATAAGTAATTCGTTACCAGTGACTACTCTCACATTGAGGTGACACTGGGACAGCTCTAGAAGACACCCACCAAATGTCATCCAGATTTGATGATGTTAGACTTGCAGTCTGGAAGAAGAAAATAAATAACTAATTTGGCCAGTTATTGAAGTTTCATAAATCAGATTAAGTTTTCCCAAATCACAAACTGTTTTAATTATTCAGCTATTAGTACTTAAGAATGAAACCCATGTTTGTTTTGTTGAGTTGTACTAGTTTTGGAACTGGTGTGTTTGTAATGCGTTCCAGAGATAAATAGTACTTATATAGTCCTTCCATGAAGTCTCATAAATCAAAGAAAGGTTTCACAAATCACCCATTTGTTTATATATATATTCTGCTAGTTTGGAATAATCTAGTCCAAGTTTGAAATGTCTGTGGTTGCAGTTTTTAAAGTAGAGCAAATTAAAGACGCTCCGGATAGTGTGAAATCAAGTGGAGAGGCCTTTTAACTATTTCCGGGATGAAGCCAAATTTACAATTTCAGCTTTGTTGCCTCAAAATATTTTTTAAAGAAAAATGACTAAGTCTCTCATTCTTTCTTGGTTGTCAAAATCTGAAGTTCAGATTAAATTAATGCATCCACTAATTATTTAGCTGAAGAAAAACACAAAGTTAACATATAAGGAAAAAACTTAACAAAACAATTAAAAATGTCTTCTTTTGATAGGCTTTAAATTTGAAATGACACTTTAGAGGTGGATGGCAATTGCTGAGTGTCTTCTAGAGGTGTCCCAGTGTCACCCTAAAGAGAGAGAAGTCACTGGTAACTTTTACAGCCGCTGCATAGAAGCTTAGTGTGAATCAAACATAATCCGAAGGTGAGCTTTATTTTTGAAAGGATCTTATAAAGGAGGGCGCTGGGACTTGTGCCGTTGTTCACGTCAAACTCAAGTGTAGGCTGGCTCTGCTGTCACTTCCATAGAGGCAACTTCAGAAATGACAGTAAAAGACTTTGATACTTTGAGATGTGAGAGAGTTTGAAAGTTTTGGCCTGTTGGGCCTCTCATAACAGAAATATCCTTATTTATCAAATAAACATACCTTGTGCCTCTATCAGTGGGGCCGCTAATAATACATTTTAACAACGTTGTTGCAACTTGTCTTCCATTCTTTTCTGTTGTTAAGCTGCTGTTCTATAATTTAAATAGCAGAAGTTGTCTTATCAAAATAAAGGCATGAAATCAAAAACTGGAAGTCAACCATATATTGTACAAATAAAACGAAATAAAGATGAGTGCTAAAAAGGGGGTATAACAAATTAGGAGCTTAATTTGGAGTTATTTACATTTTAAATATCCAATCTGGTATCTTCTGTGGTTGTTTAGTTGTTTTGTTCCTTTGTAAGCTCGTTGAAGCACTTTGTGTGATATTTTAAAATGTTCTGGTACTTCATGCAAAACAAAAGCTGACAGTTCAGTAGGTTTATCTTATATTCTTTCTGTTTTTATTTATTCTCAGGAGTGAAGATGTTTCTGGTTGAGGTCTTCAAAGTTGTAACTGAATATTTAAATAGTCCTTCATCTGATCCATCTGTAAGTTTGTGTACATTTGACACAAGTCACTTTTCAGCAAGGACTCAGCAATTTAAAAAATTGGGGCCCTGTCACTTACAAAATTAATCGATTGTATTGTGTTTTCTAAAATTGTTTTTATCAGTAAAAATTAAATGTTACCCCTCCCAGACCAAAAAGCACACATTCATATTTGCCCTGAACCCCCATGAATATGCATGAAATGGTTTGTTCCTGCTTGAAGGTGATGGTGTTCAGCAGCAGTTGGTAAAAGACAAGAATGACTGGTAGTTACTATCCTGCCAAGAAAAATTATAAAGTCAGGTTTCAAAAAAATGGATAAATTGAGAGAGAAAAGGACAAGAGCGTCAATTTGTAACAGTGTGCCCACCTCTTTTTGTAATAGGAAAAAACTATGTGAGATTATCAACCATTTAGCACAGTTAGCATAGCTACAGACTACTGTTTGCCTCCATTTCCCTAACATCTAATGAACAAAAGAAAAGATTTACCAATACCAATTACCATTCATATATTTAACTGATACCTGTGCCTTTTACCACACTTGACAGATGAGTCAGTCAGCAGCAGCTCTAACCTACACTCCTCCTGACCCATCCTCTCCTTAGGGAAATTAAAGCTGCATGTAACTTTTATTAAAAAAAAATTTAAAAAAAGAAAAGAAAAAAAAAATATATATATATACATTTTTTACATAGTTGTTAAAACTGTCATTATTATGTGACAGTATGACATGAGGGATAATCTGTAAAAAAACTAATTTCCTCTGCCTCTCCCAATGCTATCTAGAAACAACCAATCAGAGGCAGGAGGCGAGTTTTAGCGCTGTAAATCACAATCTCATGTGGCTGCTCATCGTTCCTCCCCCTTTCTCTGTGCTGTGCTTCAGCTGAAACAGCCTGTTGTGAATGATCAGTTTAGTTAGCATAGCTACCAATGATGGCAGATAAACTATTTTCCTGTAACAATAAGTTGTTTCTCCGCCATTAGCACATTTAGCAGTGAGTGACTGATTGATTGACAGCACTAAGACCCTCCTCCTGGATCTGATTGGTTGTTTTTGGCCAGAACATTGCATTACTTTAGCTAACAATAGTTGTTCAGGGAGCAGTTGGAGAAGATTGATCTTTTCACAGATTATCTGTCTCATGACAAACTGTCACAACATGGTGACAACTTGAACAAAAAAGGGAAAAAACATTTTTTATAAAGTTATATACTGCAGCTTGAACAAAATGCAACTTCATAGAATTTTTGAGTCTGGATTGCTTCATGTGTATTTTGCATGTTGCCTGTGACTGTTGCTGGTGAAGAGAGACATTTCAGTAAGCTAAAGCTAATAATAATTAAAAATGTAATTAAATTATTTGCATACTGTATGTGGACTGTTGCATGTAAAATTCTCGAGCAATAAATATTGTGCTAGTATCAGTATTGGACCAAAGCAAGCAAGGTAGTTGCTTTCTTTGTGATGCTTTTCATGAGTCAAATACATTCAAGAAACGGTAACAGCAGCTGCACAGGGGTCCCAATTTAATTTTTTGTCATGGGGCCCAATATTCCTAGCGGTGCCTCTGCATTTCAGAAAATACTTAAAGGATTTTAAGTTTAATTTGTTATAATAGTTACACATAATTGAATATTTACAGGTAATTATGCTGGATTCTACTTGTCGATTCACTTTTATACCTTGTCCCTTGGTATAAAAAGGGACAAGTGAATAATCATTTTGTTATCCACAAAATCATTCCTAGAGGAACAGTTGATTATTTAAGAATAAGCTTGCACCTCCACAGATGTTCCACGAGGCTCGAGTTGGATCTGTTTTTGTGTTTATCTTAGTGATGTTTGGATCCGATCAGTGACAGTACCTGAGGAAACTCAACTCCCAATACTTGTTGCTGGTTTACTTGTCTCTAAATTAAATGCTGTTTACTCTGCAGCAGTGTTCAGTCTGGAAGTGTTAAAGTCAGAACACTGACCTGAAGTTCCGTGTTCACACTGCTGCAGAGGAAACTGCTGGAGCAATTTCAAATTGAAACCTATATTTTGAATCTGACCCATCTGTAAATCATATTGTTCTGTTTATGACCATGTGGTCACTAGTCGAATCTGATATAGCTGAATGTTATCCAGTTCCCTTCCAGTGGATAATTCCAGATCATGATGACTGCTCAGGTTTTATCTCTAGTAAAGTTCTCAGAAAAGTATCACAGTATAAAACATTTTCAAAGTTGAGAACTAAAATAGAAGAAATGCCTGTTTTGACCTATTTTTTTATGTCTTTGAAATATCTTTGTGTTTATGCGCCAGGTGCTCCAGAAGTCCTACCAGGTTGTGATAAAGTGGGTGGGTGTTTGTCCAGATCTGTCCTGCATCACAGACCAACTCAGAGAAGGTACAGCTCTTGGATTTGGCCCTGTGTGACAGGAAGCATGTGTAGACAGATAGTATCTCCTCTCTCCTCGCTGCTAGGTTTCATCCAGGCGGTGAGAAAGCGTGCTTGTGACACGCGCTGGGAGGCCAGAGACTCCACTGTGGAGTTTCTGGGTCACTTGGTGAGGGTGCCCTCATGCTGGACATTCACCAAACAGGAGACAGAACCATCAGATGTTCTCCTGGGCGGCCGCAGATTTACGGTTCCTCTCCTCAAGGAGGCGCTGCAGGATCCAGAGAGCTATGTGAGAGCCAGCTCCATCTCTGCTCTGGCACAGACACTGACACCCAGCTGGCAGGATGGGACAGCATTAACTCAGGAGCAGGTTGGCAGAAACAACAGGTTTTCCAATACCACCCAACATTCTCACTGTGACATTTTTCATGACCTGAAGTTCTTTGTTCCTTCCAGGAGGACATAGTAACCCAGCTGCAGAAAATTCTCTTCCAAGACTCGGAGGGATTTGCTAGGAGGGCTGCTGTGAAGTACTTCATTGCCTGGTTCTCTGCTTGTTCCTCGCCTTCCTCCTGCTGGCTCCTCATGCAGTCTATGCCGACTGTCCTCTCTCAGGGTGTCGCTGATCTGGACTGGGAGGTCAAACTTCACACCCTTGAGTTGGCAGAGCTGCTGCTGGACCGAGCTTTTCCGGATCCTTCTCCATCTCATCCCTATGCTGTGATGTCTGACCAACATCACAGAGTTCCCATTGCAGGTCAGCAGTCAGACCTGCTCAGCAGCTTGAAGAATTTGGTTGATTGGGGAGTGGTCTCAGCTCTGTTGTGTAGTGTGGTTGACTGTGACAGACCCGTTGCTCTGAAGGCCTGCCAGCTGCTGCTAAAGCTCCGAGACATTGTTTGTCCAGTGATGGATAACGCAGAAGAGACCAGAGTTTTTTGTCAACTGGCTGGAGCCAGCGTGATGCAACAGGTCAGAAAGATCCAGAAAATGGGGAAGGACACCTATGTTGTTTCTGAAGCTTGCAGTGAGGCAGATAAGGAAGGCATATGTGCCAGTGTTGACCCAGAGTGTGTTGGTGTGTGTGAGGTGTTGAGACTCCTGGATTTAGATGAGAAGCTGAGCATCTTGACCCAAAGCAGCGACCACATCTACAATTCTCCCCTCTCTCTGCTCCAGGACATCCTAATAGCCGCTGCTGCTAGCTCTCCGCCTGGCCAGGACTCGCGGCAGGAGCTCGTAATGGACTGTTACTAACAGCCAGACACACAGAAACAAACCATCTTCAACGAGTACAATCAAATAGGTCATACATGCTGATTTAAAGCTGCAGCATATAACTTTTATAAATAAATCTTTTTTTTTACATTTTTATTGAAACTGTGTATTTGGTGACAGTATGTTATGAGACAATCTGTGACAGTATGTTCTGAAGGAATCTGCAATGCTGCAGCTAACAAAGCCTGTAGTGACTGCTAAGGCTAGTTAGCATGGCTACCAATGACATTAGATAAACAGTTTTTGTAACGCCGAGTTGTTTCTCCGCCATAAGCACATTTAGCAGCAAGTACATGAGGTTGAGTGACAGCGCTAAGACTCTCCTCCTGGCTCTGATTTTTTTGTTTTTAGTCAGGAGAGGTGCATGACTTTGGATTGCAATAGTAGCTCAGGGAAGAGGTGGAGGTCAATCTTTTCACAGAAAAACATATGTAAAAAACTGTTTTTTTTAAGTTACATACCACAACTTTAAACAGACAATTCTTAGTTTTAGATCTTTTATTGACAGAATTACCTGTGATGTGTCTCATTACCTATTCAAAATACAACTTGCCTAATGTTTTGTAGATTTTCCTATGGTGTAAGAAAAAAACAAAATATAATGGACACAGGCAGGAATATAGCATCTTGAGACCTTTCTAGGTTTGGATGCATGTGAGACTTCCACCATCTTTTAATGCCTTTTCATGCTAAGATTGATCTTTGTGTACAAACACAGACAAATACGTTAGCAATTCTGGAGTTATGCAAATGATTAAACACGTGTAAAAAATGCCTTATGCCCACTGTTAAGTATGATTCAATTCAAATTCTATCCAAAAATGTTTTATTTTCTCAAAGAGAAATTAAATGCAACTCGTATACAAGAATCTTCAGACTCATTGTGGATAGTGATGCTGTGGGCAGGAAGGGTCTCCAGTAGCAGTTTGTTTTGCAGTAAATCTGAAGAAGCCACTGACTGAAGACACAACCAACAGCTCATTATCCAGCAGAGATGTTCCACAGTAACATGTTCTGGATGACACCATCCAGGTAAGCGGTCCTAAGCCATCTCATTTGCTTTTGCTACTGCTCTCTACATCTTTCTGGTCACATGGTAAAGAATACGTAGCTTGAACTTCCTCCTCTTTCTGCTCTTTGGTTCTGCTCTGCATCCATGAACTCCTCTGGGATTTGATTTCATCGTTGATATATTATTTTAGTTTTTGAGATGCTATTCAGCTCCTCCCAGTTCTAAAAACAATACTTTGATGTCACAATTACGCATCATAGCAACTGTCCAAAAGTAAAAGAGTAAATACCAAAATTCTTCCAGTTCCTAAGCATGTTAAACTAGAGGGAATAAATATCTGAACATGCAATGATACAACTAAAAAAAGGGAGGTGATACTCTTCACATCAATTCACCATGTTGTAATGAGTTCAAAACATAGTCTCAGTTTTAATGTCATGTGAGACAGTTGTTCGCAACTCAGGTTTTGATTGCTCACTTTCAACTTTCTTTCTGAGTGAGATATTCTCATTTATGTCATCAGTTTGAGTGTCACATTCATTGGTACTTCTTGTTATAAACTTTACCAGTCTATTCTTAAGTACTCTACCTGTGTCAGGATAAAACACAAGATATGCAGGACTATTCTTGTCGTAGCCAACAAAAATTCCCTTTTCACAACATGAATCCAACTTTTTCTTGTATTTGTATGCATAACATTCAGACCCAAAAGTTCTCATTTTAGAAAGGTCAGGTTTTTTTCCAGTTAACATGTAGTATGGAGTTTGCTCAGTACGTTTGTTGTAGCATCTGTTACGAATAATAGCAGCCGTCTAAACTGCGTATGTCCATAAATTTTTAGGCAGATTGCTCTCAATCAACATGCATCTTGCCATTTCAAAGACAGTTCTCCATGTTCTTTCAGCTGTCCCATTCTGATGGGGAGAATAAGGGGCTGAGGTTTCATGTCTAATGGCATTTTGACTGAGCAATGACTGGAACTCACTAGATAAAAATTCAGTTCCATTATCAGATCTTATACATTTGATTTTCCCATAAGGTGCCACATCTGCAATAAACTTCTCTGTTCCTTTAACAGTGTCACTCTTAGCTTTCAGGAAGTAGGTAAAAATAGCACCTGAATAGTCATCTGTAAAAGCTAGTGTGTATCTAAACCCATCTTTAGCGGCTGGTTCTATTGGTCCAGCCAGATCTGCATGTACTAGATCCAATGCACCTTTAGCTTTTCCATCAGGTTCTCTATTTCTGGTCTGAGTAAACTTGCCCTTTATGCACACTTCACAGTTTAGATGAGGCTTTTCAGTTTTACCNATAATTACAGTGACCTAATATTTCATGCCACGTTTGGATGTCATAACATGCATTGTATTCATCAACCTCATCTGAAAAAGTACTTAAATAGAACAGTCTGTCATGAACATCAATATCAAAAGCCGTACCATTTTTATGGATGAGCCGGTTCTGTCCATCCTTGAAGATGACCGTCGCTCCTTGGGCAGTTGCGGCTTTAACTGAAAATATGTCCTGGGAAAATGATGGGACGTACAAAGTGACCCTCAACATCATCTCCACAACCCGTCCATTACTGTCTTTCACACGAACTACCTTTCTTCAGCGCGATGCCACTGGGCCTCACGCCATCAGCCAACTCCAACACATGGCTCTGAGTCTGAGTCTCAAACGTTGAGTCAAAATCCTGGAACTTTGCCGCGTCCGTCACAATGTGCTTTGTTGCACCGGAGTCAATCATGAGGCCTTTCATCTTCGTGCCATAGATCTGGGAGTCGTCGATCTGCTTCACCTTGACAGCGAACGTGTTGTCCTCCTCATCCATCGCTTCACCTTGTCTCGCCTTTTTCGCCGGCAGTTTGCGTCTTTATGCGTGGCGCTCTTGCAGAAACTACACCACTGTCTCGACTCTCTGCGCTCGCCGGTTGAAGGACAATCCAGGGCTTTGTGTCCTCTGGCCGCAGGTGTAACAGGTGAATTTCGTCTCTTCCTTTAACTTTCATCACTCAGTCTTCCGCGGAGTCCGCAACACACAACGTCTCGGTGCTTCTCCTCATAGCTGCTCAGCTTGGTTTGAAATTGGGCAAAAGTTTAACTCCTCATCACTCTGGGTAACGTAAACAGAGAATGGCTTGAACTCATCGGACAGACCTTTTAAAATCATTGCAGTCAGCAGCTCATCGCTTAAAACTTCTCCTGCATTACGCGACGCTGTAATTGTAATTGTAATTGTAATCGTATAATATAACCAGTGACGTTCTCATCGACAGCTTTCTGAAGAGACGTCAGCCGTATTCAAACTGATCACTCGTGGCTTCCTGGACCCAGCTAGTGATCTCAGGATCTTTAAGGCTTTTCTGCCATCATCCCATGCAGCATTTCTGCAGCATCTCATGACAAGAGACAGACTCTTATTGTCCAAAACTTGGATCAGTTCTGCATTCGCCTCTTCGTTCTTGGTGGCGTCTTGTTCCGCATCATCGGGTTCGTCCTTCAATAATATGGTTCTCTTCAGCTCAAGCAGACATAAGTGGGCCAAGAACCTGGTTTCCCACAACTCATACTTTTTCTCATCTCCGTCAAAACATAATCGGTTCCATCGGCCGCCAAGCTCCTTCCTGGGCCCATAACCTGTAGAAGCTGCCATTAGTAACGGGCTGGAAATGCCGTGGAGAGACGGAGGAAATCAATCATCAGAGCCTCCAGATGCGTTTGGCCTGAGTGCCGCTGCTCACCGGAGCAACCTGTGACCTTTTATTAGAAAAACAGAGTCACCTGCACAAAGCTCCGCCCACAACAGGAAGTCAACATGAAAACAATATTCAACAGATACAATTCAGGTGTGGCAGAAGGGAAATACCTAAAACATGCAGGATAGGAGGGCAGTGAGGACCAGGGTTGAGAAACACTGACTTAGGGGCTTCAGAGTAAAGAGGGCTGAATACAGCAGCATACCACTCTTAGTCTATGTAAAAATAAAAGTAAAACAACTACCATTTTCCTCCTCCACTTCTATTGACCTGTCGCATAAAATCCAAACAAAATACATTAATAATGTAACAAGATGTGGAAGAGGCGTGAATACTTTAGCTGTGATGAAACCTGAGGCCGGTTTTCGCTCATCAGTCCCCTGAGAGGCAAACGCACCTCCGCTTGTTCAAATGGAGACACTTATGTGGCGGCAGAAGCCAGTAAGGGGGAAATAAGAACGTGCAATTACCTTGGCACCATGCTGGGTTCAGCTGATGCTGCTGGTCAGTCACTCCCCCCAATAACAGCAGATACCCTGAGCCTCACTCCAGCCGAGAGGAACAACCGCCGGATCAGGCCACTAAGTGAGGCGCCTCAGGTTTTTCTGTGCAAACTCAAACCAGCTTATGGTTCCCGCTTTTTTTTGTGCTTGTAGGCCGACACATATGGAGTAAACAATAATAACGTGGCACATTACATTTCAATCCCCACCTGTTTGCTTTAGGCTTCCCGTCTGAAAGGATTTCCTTTGTCAGACCAAAGCTGCAGGCCGTCGCTCAAACGCTTCAACATGCCGCCCAGAACCAAAAAAAAGCTATTGGTTGGTTGCAATGTTTTTTCTCAAAACGTCTTTTTCCTCCTCCTGTAGGTGGGTTTTATACTGAATTATTCAGATTTTCTCTCGTTGTGAAAAGGTTTTGATTTGTTGCTGTTTACCCTGGGGAAAAGCAAACCGTCACTGGGGACAGAAGATAAAACGAGGAGCTGATACTATACAACTGATGAGAAAAAGTTCATATAAACCCATTTGGGTCTTCAGTCCTTCATGTTCTGTCTTGAATGAGTGGAACAGAAATGGAAATGTTCTCCTTTGAACTCAGGAGAAGTAACCCATCTATACAACAAATTGTTCAAAAATATAAAAAGTATCGAAACAGAAGATTTATGCTGAGATTATGGACTCAATTAATTAGAGACCTTTGGAGGTTTTGGTTGCACTGGATTTATTTAGGGGGATCTGGGTATCTTTAAAATGTTAACTATTTTCCTATTTTGTGGTTATTTTATAGCTATCCATCCATTTTCTAACACTCTGGTGGGTCAGGAGGGTTTCTGGTTCCTCTCCAGCTGACTGTCCAGGTGAGAGGCGGGTCACCTGGACAGGTCACCAGTCTGACCACACACACACACACACACACACACACACACACACACACACACACACACACACACACACACACACACACACACACAC